>MVJL01010113.1:0-159329 GCA_002156465.1 Macrocentrus cingulum
TGTCCGTCCTCTTATGCAATTGTTCACAAAGATGAAAAAAAAAAAAAAAACCAAACAAAATCAATGAAAAACACAAAAAATCGTGACATTAGCAATACGAAATAGTGATTAAATAGCCACAAACTTTTTGTTCAATGGTAAATTCTCAGTAGAATCATCGATTGGGGGTTTTTCTGTGCTTTTAATGTCATTAGAGTCTGTTATGTGGTCCGATTTTACGGCTGCAACCTCAACAATCTTTCCTGGCTCATCATTGGCAGCTGGAATTACAGGGCACTCGGGAGATTGTTTAACATCGCTTTTAACCACCATCGTGTCAGGTACTTCCTGTGCAATTGCATCAGCCACGCTTGTCACGATTGTCGACACAGGCTGCGGCTCTGTGATCGTTAGGGTGCTGTCGAAATTCTCAAAATTTGCCCAGCCACTCGGTTCCTCGCTTGGCGACGTTACAGAGTCCCAGGGATTCACTTCAGGCAGGATAGCATTGCCAGGCAGAGTTTCAGCCGAGTCCCAGGCTAAAAAAACCCGCGATTTCAGTCGTTTAAAGAACTTCCAAAAAGCAAAATCAACTCACGATCAGTCGAATCCACTTCCATGTGCAAATCTTTAGTTTCCTCGTCCTCATCCGACGATATCGAGTCGTGCTGCTGCTGTTTGAACGGCCAATCACGCTTGTCAATCACTGTTTGGAACGTTAATTCACCCTCGTCACCCCACTCGATTCCACCGTCTTCTAGGCCGGCTTTTTGCTTCTGCTGACAAATCTTTAAGAGGAAAATAAAAATATTTATATTGATTTTTATAAGAAATAAACTGGATAATTGGGATTTTTAGATACCTTGTTGAATGACTCCTCCTGTTTGACAAGATCTTCCTCGCTTAAAGTGAAAGGCATCGTGGTTAATTGGTCGACTGAATTACTAGGCCTGTAGAGTACAATTTCAATCTGATTACTGATTGAAAATTTTTATTATCGTTACTTACTGCAAAGAATCATTGTTGTCGTTGAACTCGTCGTCGTGGAAACCGTAGTGCTCTATGAAAGGCGATGTCATCTGCTGCCCCTGATAATTGGCATAAGCCTAATAATTCATTAGTAATTAATACAGATTGGGAAATATGTTTTTTTCCACATTTAAAAAACTTTTTAAAGGGTTATAACCAGTTGGACATTTCAAAAAGTCTCTTTTTTTTGCGTTTTCAGAATGTACATGATATAACCCTTTTAAAAAGCTCTTTAAACTGTTTCAATAAGAATTGAATTGACATGTTATTCGGTTTTAGCGTGTTAAATTCACCTGTTGGATATAAGAGTCCTGCGAATACGAGTGATAGTCCTCTGTGCTATCCTCCGATGATGTTATGTATGCCTGTGTATCTCCACCCTAAAAAAAGTTCGATTTAATTCGAGATTTATTGTGATTTTTGAATAATATTTACCAGCAGTAGTTCGTGGGTCTTATTAATTTCAGCTAACTGAGTATTTACAAGACTTTCCCACTTTTGCATCCAATCCTCGCTCATATTTTCCTTCAAATACTTTGCAAAATCTTCGGATTTTTCAGACTTTCGTGCAATAATGTTAGCTATGCTTATTAAATGACCCATATAACCCTGACGTACTCCATTGGCCTTGTTCCTGTTTTTTTTTTGTGATTTATGAGTGTTATTTGAAATTCAAATTGTTGATTTAGTTTTTTAATACTCACTGCTTGTTATCATTTTTATCCCAAGCCTCCAGAGTGCGCTCGATTAATTTACAATGAGCGAATATCTAAAATCACGTGTGTTTATCGTTTGTTTGAATTTGTTTTTTTGTTACAAAAGTTGTTTTTTTAGTTACTTACGTGCGTATAAACTGATTGACTATTTTCCTGCCAGTCTCCGTTTATCACTAGGGCCAAGCATTGCTCTACTTGAGTGTGCAGGAAATTATTCCAAGAATACTTGAAAAATAAATCCTGGAAATATATTTAAAAATGTTAAATATTATTGACAATTTGAATTAATTTAAGATTTATTACCAATAGAGTTTGGAATGTTCCTAGTTCCTCCAGGGTTTTGAATACTTGTAGATTGTCTGTTGCCAACAGTGCTGTTAATAGCTTGGCAACATGCAAACGAGTATTTCCTAGAGGAATCTCTAAAGTTCCTGCTGTTGTTTTAACGGCAGGTTTCTAAAAAAAACAGTCAAATAATCAATTATCGTGTATTTAAAACTTGCGACCATTTTAATATTGCAAGTATCTTGATAACTATGCGAGTTACATAGATTTTGTTAAAGACCTTTTTTGTGGGTGATAAAATTCTCTACAAAAAAGGTCTCTTGAAAAAAAATTCTATTTTTTATAGTTTCAAAGATGTTCCAGTTTTAAAGAGCAAGTTAAATTTTGCATCTACATCTTTTTGGTTTTAGCGTTATTTTATGTTAGAATTTAAAGGAAAATTATCTTACAGGCGGTGGATTCAACAGAATCTTATGCATTTTTTCCAGGTACGGTAAAGTGGCATTTTGTATTTTTAAACGGTCCACATTATCAGTGGGCTCATCTCCTGAATTATTACCCTGCGTCTCTTGTTCCATTAAAATGCTATAAAAAAAATTATTCAATTAAAAAAATACTCACAAAATAATTATTATAGATTATTTACCTATTTCCATCGTAACCAAGAAGCACTAGTAGTACTTGAATGCCCCCTACAATACTACTCTCTAGAGGCTTCTCAGATAAAATAGTTTCCAATATTAGAATAATGATTTCATCCCTGTAAAAAAAAAAATGAATTCATCAATTATCTCGTGATATTTTTCTCTTGCAATTGTAAAAAATACTCACGACTCGAGTGTATTGAGAATGGGATCAGGATCAACACGTTCTGTACACGATATCCTGTACTCTCGAGCCGCTTTCACGATATCACAAAGTAACTGGGCCGCATTAGCGTGTCTGATGGGGTCCGCAGTGGGTGACAGTAGTTTCACCAATTGCTGTACAAGTTGCTGACTGTCCAGCCACTGAAAACAGACGAAAAATATCATCAGCCCAACATTAAACCAAGAAAATCAATTAAAAAATAACAAAATTTCTCTCTTACATTTAGGATATTTTGACGCATGTCACTGCCCTCGACTTTAGTCACTAGTTTCAACACTAAATCCATAACAGCCGAAGTTTCCAGATGCTGCAGCAATCGCCCTACACATTGCTGTCGGCTCTTGAGAAACTCCAAGACCTGTAGGCACATGAATTGGTAGGAATACCAATTCTGGTAGGATGAGGAAGGTTTTTCGGATGGGGAGAAAGAAAAATCCACGTATTATTCAATGATTAACTTGGTTCTCAGCAGTAATATAGTTGTTACTAGTAAAACGCATGATCTAGATATAAAAAGAATCGTGTATATTAAATTTTTATAACAAAAAAAAATTTTTTTCATCATTTTGGCAGTCGTAACGCAATCTATTAATAGCATAGATGATCTATCTGTTGAAATATTTACCTGGTCGCCTTTGCGAATCAACAATACACCGATGATTTTACTGAAAAATGATGCCAGCAGCGGATTTAACGGGTTGTCCGTGTCAATAAAAGAGTACAAGGTAGACAAAAGTGTTTCTGAGCCTGAAAATAAACCGAAAATATACTATTATTCATTAAAATCTAACAATAGCCAAAAATACCCACCTGCTAGCTTTTCATTTAGTGTTGGAACATTGCAAGTAAGTAATTCACACGCCACGTTAGGATACTTGTATCGCCACTTTTCATCCATCTCGTTCGACGGTTCCTTTATCGTTAAAGTAACTAGTTCCTCCAGAACTTCTGGCTTAGTTAAGCTGAAATGCATAATAATATGTGAGTAAAATGAATGCACGCGTACATTTTTCTCTTTCTCTCGCACTCCCACTCTCTCTCCCTCATTCCCTCTCTCTCTCTCTCGAAGTCGCAATATTTTTTTAACTCACTATTCCACCAATTTTTTATTCTGGCTTTTACATTCTGGAACAATTTCCTCTTGGTCCATCAACTCCTGGAGAGTTATATCCTACAAAAGGGGGAAAAAAATAAAATTTATTTTAATTGCTTCGATTCTACCTTGCTGCATCACATATTCATAAGCTTATGTAGCCAATCTATAACAATGCACACGCCTGCACAAATATAATCATTGACTCTAGGCTCTTGTCTACTGTGTGACAATTAATAATAATAATCATGTACATAACACTTGCCTCTTTGTTGAGTAGTGCCTCAATTTGTGGCGACAATGTATAAATGTTGGCCCAAAACATGTTGGAATCCCTTTTTCGTGGCCTCTCTCAAAGAAGCCCTTGACACTGTCCAATACAGAATATCTTTAGATTCCTGGTTTCCCACAGCATCCGGATGATTGCAGCCACAGTACACACAATGTAATACTGAAGGAGATAAAGACAAATTGAAAAATTCAATCCTACTATATACTACGGCGGTGGACACATCAGTTTTGCCTGTTCGTGAACTGCGATATTTCTCGTGTCCGCTCTCTCATGCACACAGATAGAAAGAGATAGAATGTACATCACTCATAGTGCGCATGATTCGTCATCATACCGCCCGCCATTTTGGTCTTTTCCTATATCTCTCTCTCTGTATTGTACGGTATAAAAAGAGGTTAAATTCCGTTGCTCACATACAATTTACAAGAAAAAATACCTTGTTGATAGTACCATCAGTATTTCTAGTCGTATGTTTCTAATGCTCCATCAATCTGCTCAGTTTATCCACACGTTTTCCGCCCTAGTGCGCGAAAATACTTGGTAAAAAGTGTTATGAAACCCACGCACACACACTCGTACACCAGCAATCAGCTACAACGTACGAACGAGGCATTACTGTGAAACACGTGTGTTCTGCGGAACATCCATTGTCGTTTGTATGAAAATTATTTTATCACAAGGCCAATTGATTATTAAACCCCGTAATTTGTGTAAAAAATTGAGTATCAGTGCTTGTGGCTATCAAAATGGCAACGATTTTGCGATATATCAAGCATTTAAAGAAGGTTAATGGCGTCGGGTGGCGAGTGATTGCTAACCAACCTTCAATCGAGACCTCCGGCGCCAGACTCAGGGTGCAAACACATTTGCTAGCTTGCGAACTATCCAGGTATGTAATTAAAAGTTTTTTCCCCATTTTTTCCGACCTTATAAACCGATTTTTTCAAACCCCACAGGAGTTATGCAACTGCGGTACCCAGGTCGGATATACCCGCGTACTACTCGGACCCGAGTAACAATATAGAGAATCTGGACAATCAATTGCGACGATCGGGCAAAGTAACCAAAATCGATTTGGAGAAAACGTTGGCTGAAGTGCGAAATAACGGACGTCTCACGAATCTCGACGCTCTGGTGCTAATCCGGTGCTGTGGAGCACCGATGATCGACGCCGACAACAAGGAAAGCATTGATTTAATTCAAGAGGTCTGGGAAACCCTGCACAAATTGAATGTTCCCATTGATGTGTCACATTACAATGCGCTTTTGGGTGTTTACAATGAGAAGGAGCATGATTTTTCACCCGTCGAGTTTCTCGCCCTCATGCAGCAGAATTCCGTCGAGCCCAATCGCGTGACCTACCACAAATTGATCCAAGCCTACTGCCGAAAGGGTGACATTGCCGGGGCCACGGAAATGCTCGGGATAATGAAGGAAAAGGGCTATCCCGTGTGTGAAACTGTATTCAACTCGCTGATTTACGGTCATGCAGAGGCCAACGACACTGACAGCGCTCTGAGGATGCTCAAAGTCATGGAGATCAGTGAGATTCCCGTGACTAGCGATACCTGGACAGCGATAATGCACGCGCACGCAAAAACCGGCAACATCGAGGCCATTAAAGAAATCATTGCAAGCCACAAAAACTCGGACATAATCATTTCAAACTCTCAGATAATGCAGACTGTGTGCACCCTAGCTGCCAATGGACACTTTACCCAGGCTGAGGAACTTGCAGAAAAGTTTGTAATGGAGTTCCACTCGGACGTGGAGATTGCACGGTATCTCATCAAGCTCATAAAGCTCAATCAATTGTCACTGGCGGTAAAAATCGAGCGACAAACGGCGACAGATCTGATCCGACATAGAATCCGCTGTTTCTACATAGTCCGAGCAGCCGTGACAAACCCGGAAATTCCCCTGGAGGACATTGCGAAAGTGTGCAGCGAGATGGAGGAGGAGAAAACGCTCCCTATAGCCTTTTCCACCATCGCTCATCATCTTCTCACGCACGGCGAGACCACGCGAGCACTCGAGTGGATGAAATTATGGGCGGCTAGAGGCGCGGAAATTCGCAATCACTATTTCTGGCCGATTCTGCGAACCTACGCAAAAGCCAACGACTACGCGGGCTTGGTATCTGTCGTAAAAGCCATGAAAAAGGACTTTGGATTGACTCCATGCCTCCAAACACTTCGGGATTACACAGTTCCTTTCCTCTACGGCACCTGGGAGAATGTTTTGAAGCAATTAGATGAAATAGGTGTGTCAGGACACGACGCACTAACCGCCATTGCCAGTCGTGCTCTCAGCGAGAGGAAAATAAAAAACGCAGCCGTATTGATGACCATGTTTCCGGTGAAATATTCCAAAAATGTCTTTATACCTTACCTAGCTGATGCATTTAATACCTACGGTGATTACAAGGCTTTCGTAGTAATTCTGCGTTTCCTAGCTGACGGCGATGAGGAGCACAGTGTAGACAGTACACCTGTGAAGCTCGTGGACGAGGCTTTAGGTGAAGTTGTACGGACAGTGCCGCATTTCAGGTTCAGAATCGTCGCCGATTTGGTGCAGGAACTCAAGAAATCCGGCTTGAGTATATCACCCGAGATGGGACAGCAGTTGAAGGCATTTTTCGACGCTAATCTCACGCCGGAAATGGGTAGTCTGATCGATGAATTGGCGTCTGGCAGCCTCAAGCAGGTTCCCATGGCCGATTACAATCCGTACATCAACGCGGCGTCAGTTGGCAATACGAATTTGAATCGAATGGATCTGCGACGAAGCTTCAACTACCACTTAGAAAGGAAGAATACTGACAAGGTCTACGAGACCATGCAAAAAATAGAGGCCACAGGCTACGAAACTGCCGCACTTTACGCTCAGATGATTGAGGTGTCGTGCGACATAGGTAATCTGCAGGACGCTCAAAAGTACATGGAGAAATTGGAGAAACTTCCCGAGTCTCACATTGACAATCTGAAGAAATTCAAGTTTGCCACACTGCTGGTGAGCAAAGGTAATTATCCCGAGGCATTAGCTTTCTTAAAGAGGCAACCGGACCTTGACAAGAGTTCCCAAACATCCCGAGTTGTTATTGGGGGCGTTCGAGGACTTATGGACGCAATTGCGGAGACAAAGAGTGTGGAGAACCTGACGGAAATGTTCAATCTTTTATTGGGAAAAAATTTTATAGCCATTGATAATTTTACATTGGCACCTTTCGTGAAAATTCACATAATCCGCGATGAAATTGAAAAGGCGGTAGAGGTTTATGAGCGTGCCTTTACCGAGCATCAATGTACTCCCTATAAAAATCGACTTTGCATTAAATTAGTTGAGGATGAAAATGCAAAATTGTTGCAAAAAGTCACGGATTGTTCAATTGAAATTCACGGTGAGACAAATTCACTCATTGACTTGGCATTTGTCTTTCTCCAGTGCGGGCGAATACGTCAAGCGAGAAAAATTCTTGAAAATTCCGATTTTCCAATTTGGAATAAGAAGATAACACAAGCTATTCAACACTTCGATGCGATAAATAGACTTGACTGCATCGAACACTTGATTGAGGCAATAAAAAACTCTCTGAGATTCGATAAGGCACATTTATTTGAGAGTGCTCTAGCACTTTATAGTAAAAAAGGCGACTGGCAACGTGGTTTGGCACTGTGGACGACCATGCAGGAGCATGACACCCATCCTACCAAGGAATTTCTACATATTTTGAGCGATCTGTTGAAGAAAAACAATCAGCCAGTTCCATTCTTTGTCATGGCGGAGGATCAGAGCATTGTGAGCACTCCACGAGTACCGGAGATCCGTAAAAAGGTCCAGTACGGCCAAAAATCACTGGACTATGTGAGTGATTTACTGGCGAGAAAAGACTTTGCCGCAGCCGAGGAGGCTCTTCAATCAGTGACGGTGACAAATTTAAAAATTCACGGATATTACGAGACTATTCGAGCTCTTCTTAATGCAGAAATGCTTGATAAAGCTCTGGAAACTACTAAAACAGTTCTCAACACCTATCACAAAATTCCCCGGGCACTTTTCACAAAAGTTACCGAGAAATTAATCAATGCAGAGCGATTTGATGATGTGAAGGAACTCGGAACGCTCATGGATAATGCTTTGAAGGAGGATTTAAAGTTCCACAAAGTGGAATCGTCGGTAGACATGAAAAAACTCGGTTTGCAGCAGTATCTCGGGCAATTGAAGGTGGAAAAGCAAATTATAGAGTCTGCGCGGGAGTTGGAGTATTGTGTCCACTTTGGCATCATGTCGAAGTTTCTCTTGGCGGACCCGAGCGCTCTGAGTGCTGTTGAAAAGTTTGCCAATGACATGTCGGCAAAGGGCGTCGATCGCGCACAGCATATTCTCTGGAATTATCATTTTGTGAATAAAACTCCGGAGGCTGAGGCGCTGTGGAAGAAATATATTGTTGAATCGAACTCACCGCTTTTCCGGCCGGTGCTCGCGTACGCCAAAGAGATGAAAGACGTCGCGCTCGCTGAACGGCTGAGAGATCAGATGGCAAAACACCCGAATTTGTCGATAAACTCGAAATGCAGACTGGCCGATGCAATAATTAGTGTTTATTGCAGCGTGGATCGTTATGATGATGCACTCAAGGTGCTCAATGACTTTGTTAAGAGATTTTCGATAAAATCTATCAGTTTGGATACGTTGAAAGAATTGAGAGCGGGATTGAAACGAGTAGGAAAAAATTTTCCCTATCGGTTGAGTGATGAAATAGTGAATTCAGGGGAAAATAATTCTAGTAAACCTATTGCAATGACGGGAAATATGTAGAATATTAATGAAAAATAATAATTAATGCTTTAAAATGTCATTTTTGTTGTATTTCACGTGTTGAAACCAAAAGAGCCATTGAAAGTTTAAGAAAAATTTTTTTACTTGCAAATATCTTTATGGAGATGCATGTTGGACAAATTTTGATAGAGATCTTTTTTGTAGCTGATAAAATTCTCTGTAAAAAAGGTCTCTTGAGAAAAATGGCTAACTTTCATAATTTTGACGATATTTGAATTTATAGTAGCAAGATTTTTTATATGTCTGCTCAGTTTTAGCTTCAGACACGCGACAGTTTATTAGATAATATACCGGTAAGGATGCGAGTTGGACAAATTTTGGTAGATATCTTTTTCGTAGCTAATTAAATCCTCTAAAAAAAAGATCTTTTGTGAAAAATTGATAACTTTAGTAGTTTTGAAGATATGATTTAAAACAGTAAGATAATTTTTACATACTTACGCTCTTTTGATTTTGAACACGTGATTTAATACTCGATCATAATTTTTCCATTTGATCAAAAAAAAAAAAAAACCGTTTGTCTACTGTGAAAATATTCTTAGGTACATAATTATTTGAAGAAATACCGTGGGAACTTCTGTTTATGTATTGGAAAAAATATAAGACAAAAAAAATTTTAATCACGCAAAAATTATTTATTTATTTATTTATTTAATTATTAACGACAATTTTTTTTTTCATTTTTAAGTTAATGAGGCACACGTATTTTTTGATTATACACATAGACATTTTTTTTTTTTCAAGATCAATCCACAGACATTTCAAAGTTCGACGACATAAAAAATATTTTGGAAATCTTCGTTTAAGAGTATAAGATATTTTTGGTATTTTCAATAATAATATTTATAAAAACTCATCGCACCAATCTTTCAAACATTGATGGCAATCGCCGGCATGCTTGTTGCTGGCTGAACATGTGTCCTTCATCCACTCAATGAAAAGTTCTCGATCTTTTTTGAGCACTAAAAATTGCCCGAGGACCACATAAGCCTGGAAATAGAGTAGGAATTTAAAATTGATGGTTAATAAACATTATATGGCGTGAATAATTTGAATATATGTGAAACTAACCTTATCAAATCCAGCGTTTTCTAATCGTTTACCCAACACGTCACCTACACCAGCCAATTCCATCACTGACTTCTCTGCCATGGGTTCGGCGACGAAATTTCGGTGCTTTTGCGATGTACTTGACATTGTTGGTATTTTTAATAGAATGAATTGTTTAAACACTCAACTTTAGATTAATATTTCGGTTGGAAAGTGATACAAACACTTGATAAATTGCGTGTCGGTTTCCGTCAAATGTTGCTGTTTATCACAATAATGTAGTGATGTATAAAAAAATGCAGCCGTCGTAGAGCGTGTAGACTGTATGTATGTAGAGTGATAATTGGCATTCATAAGAGTAAACACTCAGTACAGAAAATGTCACCACTCGGCGCTGTAATACTTTTCTTTTACAAGCGCGAATTTTAAAGATCTTTTTTTTTACATATAAATTTCAACCAAAAAAAAGATGATTTGTGTGTGTTTTTGAAGAGGAATTAATTTAATTAATAAGATTCACGATATTTAATGAAGAAAAAAAAATTTTTTTCATCAAATTTTTCCAAAGGATAATATCCTCTTTGATTTTTTGATTATTTTGGTTTTTTACTGATAACTCGGTAACTATGCGTGATAACGAAAAATATAATAGAAGTAAAATGATTAGAAATTTTATTATCTTAAAAAAATGTCGGATAAATTTTTTTGATATTTTGCGTTTTTTTCGAGATATTTTGAAAAATGAAATTTTGACATATCTCAAAAACTAAAAAAGATACAAAAAAAATTGTTCAACGTTTATTGTAGGTAATTGAATTCTGAATAATTTAAGTAGAATAATATTTTTTGCTATTTTCATTATTTACCGAGATATTGTAAAAAAACTGAAAAAAAATTACGAAAACTGTAGGAATGTACTTATATAAAAATTTTTTTTTTGCTATTTCAACAATACTATTAATTTTCGGTAGAGAAAATAGGATAATTTTATTACAAAATAATGTGAAAAAATGATTGAAATGATTTGAAAATTTATTCTACCACAGTTTCACTCTGTTCATCAGCATTTTTGATGCCATACAACTCCAAAAAATACAGCACACGCTCAATACCAACTCCCTTACGTACAAACTTGTATTTCCCCGGAACCGACAAATCGACAATAGTCGAGCCCACACGTTTCGTCTCGTCGAGAGCGTTTTTTTTCGGAATAGCATAGAAAATACCGCCCAATTTCGGCCACAAATCCGTAAACTCTTGGGGCGTGAGACTGCTCGGTTGATTGCTCAAGTTGGCACTGGTCAAGGCCAAGGGTTGGCGCAAAACTTTGCAAATACTGCGTACAAACTTATCGCCAGGTACCCTAATCCCAACAGTGTCAAAATCCGGATTTAGATTGGGATTCAAGTCGGGTTTGCGCTTCAGGACAATTGTGACGGGTCCAGGCAGCAAACCAGCGAGGAAATTGCGCGGCAAATGCTCGACTTCAGCCCAGATCCGAATGGCCGCGATGTCGCTGACACAAATAGCCAGAGGTTTCGCCATGTCGCGGCCCTTCAGCTCATAAATCTTGCCGACACTCTGCGAGGACTGGGCCAACGTTGCCAGCCCGTAAATCGTGTCTGTCGGCACAGCGATGACTTCTTTCTGCTTGAGCAGCGACACGGCAACCGCCAGACTGCGAGAACCGCCGATAAACCAGTGCTTGGAATTGGGGCTTAAGTGTTTTGTAGTTTTCTCCATGTCCCTTTGAATTTTCTTTAATGGACCCAAGTATTTCACCTCCATGAGTGATCTAACAGCTCCGAAATCCCAGGGAGCAAGTAATCTCTGAAAATTAGACAATGAAAAATTTTTTTTTTCAATTGTTGAATGGTTAAATTAATAAATACCCTTAGTCCCGCCAATTGTGGGCGCACTGCACGTTGCAACATCGGTAAAATGTTGTCATAGGCTCGTCCGCAGATCGCGTTTGGATTTGCATAAAATAGGCACGTGAATGAGCGCACTTGGGGCAGCGTTCCTCGGTTGAATCGACGTTTTGCCAGGCTGCAGCTCCGCCCAGGACGTCGTCGACTTCTTTTAATTTTGGGTAGGTTCTGTTGCTAATTTTGCGGTGGATATTGAATATGTATGGACAACTATCGCAACTGAATCTCAGGCCTTGCCGACCCTCGTCAACTCGCAGAGCATTACCACACGTTGGACAGAATAAGAGCATATTCTTTTGCAATAAAATTAGCGTTCATTCCTTTTTTTAAATAGTGCGATGTATTTATTTATTTTCGTACGAAAAATACACTCGTAAATCCTAATTTTCGAACAATAACATAACCTCCTTCGACAAACACGCGTCGTTTTTTGTGTGTGGCGCAAAATGTTTCGTTTAATGGGTCGCGACATTACCGACTGCAAGGTATTGTTGTGTGAGTGTGTCTGGAAAAGTAAAGTCAAATCTGGTGGTAAAACATCAGAGAGTTCACCATTGGAAAATTGGATTTAGAAATCACAGCGTCAACACGACATTATTTGTTATTATTTGTTGCAATTCGCTCGATCTATTGCGAGAACCATGAATAATTTATTAATTAAACACCGGTGTAGCTGATTAATAACTTTGATAAACAGTTGTGGGAAATTGTACAAGTGAAAGTGTGATTATTTTTTGCCAAGTACATTTGCATAACCTAAAACATAATGAGTTCTGGGTTTATATCTGAGGCAGAAATTGCTGAGCAGCGAAGAATTCGTCAGGAAGAGTGGGAACGAGTTCGGCAACCTGATCAACCAAGTGGTAAATATCTAAATTACTTGATAAAAATAATTTTCCAACTATTAATTTAATTTTTATAACCATAGAGCCTCCCGAAGAGAAGTATGACCCGAGATCTCTGTACGAGAAGCTGCAAGAGCAGAAAAACAAGCGGGACTTGGAGTACGAGGAAGCTCACAAGCTCAGTGAGTACCCAAACCATCAGTTAACAATCCTATCCATGTAAATAAAATAATGGCGAAAAAATCATTTTAACTTGCAGAAAATATGATCAAAGGTCTGGATGACGACGAGGTAGAGTTTCTCGACCTCGTAGATAGGACTAAGCTGGAGGAGGAGCGAAAAAAGCACTTGGAGGAGGCCAAGGAGATGCGAGACTTCAAGGCAGCCGTTGCCTCGCTCCAGGAAAAGTCTCTGGACGAGAGGTTGAAGCTGGAATTGAAGAGTCCGGGAATTTCGAGTAAGAAGGCTGGCAGCAGTAGTGGGCGAAACTCGCAGAAACATCTTCTGGCCGGCGTTGTGGTGACGAAAAATGATAATAAATCTCAGGGAACAGGTGCGTACTTAGAATATTCAAGTTTTACTCGTGTATACGACGTTAAAAGAATTACAGGAGGAGACGTTAAAGGCACTAAACGAAAGCTCTCAGAGGCTGAAGACACTCTAAAGGACCACAAAAGTCCAAAATCAACCCCAAATCCCAGCGTAAATATCGAGAAAAAACCTGCAAGCACTTTGCAGTGTATCGGTATTCTGCCGGGTCTCGGATGCTACGACAACTCGAGTGATAGTGCGTGCAGTTCGGACTCTGATGAAGATGTCGCCATCCACGTGAAGTATGATCTTTTAGGGCGAATTATAACCGCCAAAGAGGACAATAAGAGTTAGGATAATCATTTGGTACCTCAATTTGAAGTTCATAAAGCATGAAAAAAAAAAAAAAAATCATTTTGGCACATAGTTGAGTCCTATAACAGTTGAATTATCTAACTGAAGTAAAAAAAAAAATTCCGTTTATTGAAATAATCTACAGGAATAAGTAAATGATACGTATATTAATAAGTACTAGATAATGCATTGTGTTATTAAGAGGCTTTTGTCAGTAATATAAGATTCAATAATATTATTAAGTATTTTTTTTCTTTTTTATTTACAGCACGAAAAAACGCGAATAAAACTCCACAGATGTCTGCTGAGAAAATAAGAACTAGCTCGTGTACACTCTTTTTTTGGTGTTTAATTAACATTTATATAAATTGTAAACAATTTTAATGTTTTACTTGTAAAAACGTGCATACACCGCACCCTTTGTAGGGGTTTTTTTTTTGTTGTTGATAATATCCAAGGAGTTGAAACGTTAGTTGAATAAAAAAAAAGAAGAGAAATATGAGATGTTTTTTCAGTGGTTTTACAGTCACCGTTTGTTGTTGAGACCAATTGTGGAATAGTTTTGGTTTTTTACATAAATATTTTTATATTTAATTCTAACCATATCGTCAATGTGTTTCCAGACCCAGCAGAGACAATTGCTTGAGAAATTGCCGGGCATTAATCAAAGTTGTCGATCCATAGATAACACGTTTATTGGCACCACTTCCAGTCTTTTGCTGTAAGTAAAATTATTACTTCTTTATCAATTAATATTATTTTTTTCTGGGAAAAACGTAAAAGTAATTTTTTCGTTAATTTTTAGAAGGAAAAATGAATTTTATCGCGAATCTGAAGCCAAAAGAGCATTGTTAGAAAATTTTTTTGGTATTTCAAATAAAAATATCTTCGAAACTATTGAAGATAAAAATTTTTTTCATGAGATCATTTTTGTAGAGAATTTTACTAGCTAGAAAAAAGGCCCTGAACAAAATTTGTCCAACTCGTATCCTTGTTGAGATATTGAAGCAAAATGGTCGACTTAACTTTTCGACGATTTTCTTTTTTTGGTTTTAGACACGTGATATGTCGATTTAATTTGGATTTTATGCGTTGGCATTTAAATCAGGCCATGAATTAATTTATCTCGTAATATACGATCTCCCAGGATGTTAAAAAATTTTTTCAGTGAGATTTTACGTCTCAGATAATTTTTTTCCGTGTTCAAAAACGTCATAATCTCGAGTTGGATATAGCTGTAATTGTTGTTTAAATTTACCTTAACATAGTCGTTTAAATTCTGATACTCAATGTAGTTGCCACCGCCTACGACAAAGACAATCACGTCCTGGAATGTCGTGCGATTTTTCGGCACTTGTTCGACCTGTTTCAATTGCTTTGGATCCAAGTAAAAATAATCCTCGGTACTGGAGTTTTGTTTCATCTCCATGAGCTCATCCACGATTTTTGTCACAGGTAGACTCTAAAAAAAAATTTGTTAGAATTTTATAAGTGAAAAAAAAATTGTTAAAAGTGAAAACACATACGTGCTTTTTCACGACTAAATTCTTCACGCCCTCCATCACGAAAGATGATCCCTGGTTCATTAATTTCGAGAACATACTGACAGTTTTGGTCCCTCCACCCTCGTAACTGTTGGGCATACTAGAAATTTTCATATAGCTTTTCCACCGCTTGATGTAATTCAATGGATTCAAGTCGCAGCCGACGTTGGCCAACGCTGCCTCGTGTTTACTGTACTCTGCATCGGAAATATTCGTGCAGAGGTAGTACAAAATGAATAATCTTATTTTATCATCCGGAGTTCCACAGTCCGGATCATTAATAATATCGAGAATACTTCGATCTAGCGTCTGCTTGCTCATAATCTTCTCTTCAATCTCGAAAAATGTGTCTAGCCGTCGGGATTTGATAGCATTTAAAATTCCCGTGGCCACTGTTGTATGCATATCAATCATACGCTTCATTTCCATCAATTGAGGCAGAGAATTCACGGCATTTGTTAATTTTGCCGTATTGTTTGCCATCAATGAGGAACTGTCGCTCTCACCGTCGATACTCTGAAATTTTCATTCGGTTAACAATCGTCTTGACATAAAGTCATTTAAAGCGTTGTATCCAGTTGAATATCCTCGTAACTATGAAAGATAGAAATTTTTCTCAAGAAACCTTTTTTGTAGAGAATTTCATTACCTACAAAAAAGGTCCTTAACAAAATTTCTTTAACTCACGTTCTTATCAAAGATATTGGGAAGTAAACTCTTCGACGCCTTTTTGGTTTGAAACACGCGATATAAAAAGAACAATACGAACCATAGAGCTTTTCAATTTTTTCACTTCCTCCTCCGAGGTTCGATATTGCTCCAATTCTTCCTGAATGGCTTCAGCAACTCTGGGGAAAGGACTGCCCTTGTGCTGTGACCAGAAGCGATCGGTGTTGTTGAGCTCGCAGGGCCGAGTTTTCGCCCGAGCGCCGCCGGTCGGCGATCGGCCCACATTTTCCTCGACAACCAGTCGATTAAGCGCCAATTCCAGCACATCATGTGCCAACGCCTGGTATGTCCAGGTGTGATGCAACGGCGTGGCCATGTCGACACTTCGATCGAGAACAATGAGCAGCGGGCGCTGGAACGTAAAGTGCCCCGAGGCTGCCTCGCCCTGAAACAAGCTATTCCTCGTATCCCAAACGTTCTCACGCAGTTTCTTGTCCAATTTCTTCGCCACCATCTCGGCGGCATTGCCCCGCGGACACCTGATAATCGGCACTGTGCCCAAAGTGACGAAAACCGAGAATAAACCGTCGACAATCACGTCCATAATCCCTTCCATCTCCGTGTCCTTCATATCACCCTTGTTCATCGTGTGGTATGAGATTACCTCGCTGTTCTGGTGACGCAGGATGAACATGTCGTCCTCGAGGGTTATAAAGTTGAGATACTGGTCAAATACCTTGTGAATGTTGGTCACAGCTCCTGCGAGAAGCGCCGCAGATGCCAAATCTTCCATTTTTTGCCGTGATATAGGCGATATGAAGTTTAAGTGATAAATATCGTACAGGCCGTTGTTTAGGTCTTGTCCTATGCGACCCAAATTTTCCTCTGTTGGCGCGCAAAAGTAGATTGCAGGTACTTCGGGAATTACATCCCTGTCGGAGTGCAATTGCCTGGGCAAAAAATTTTTTAGGTATTCTAGTGACTTGATATTGTTTAAAAGAAAAAATATAAATACATGTGAAGTGTAATTCCCAAATCACGCAGTTCCTTGATTGATATCAGGGGTGAAATGATGTCCTGACCGATTCTGTCGTAAATCAGGATTTTCCACGTTGGCACAGTGCTGTTTGACTTGGTCTCTGGTTGATTCAAGTTCAACATTTGCTTCAGAGCATCTGTAAAATTGTGGATTTTGTTTATAAATAGTTTTTCTGGGTTGATTGAGGAGAAAGTTAAAATTTGATAAAGGCACGTACGTATCTGCTTATCTCGTAGGGTCATCATATTTATTAAGTTGAAGGACGAATTGTTGGATTAGTTGAATTGACAATTCTGCAATAAGGAAATTGCAGAAATTATGTGTTGTGTGTAATGTGTATGATGACGTTGAATGTGTTCTGTCAACAAAAAAGTAAGTTTTCTGCTGGACCACGAGAAAAATGGTGACGCGTCAGTCGCCCCCAGGAAGTGGCGTTACCTTCTGGAGTTTTACTGAACTACTGTAACCCCCTAAACAGCTGCTACAGAGAGACTATTGTATGTACAGGCTGTGCTGTTGAGGGGGGACAGTTTGTTATTATAAAAAACTGAGGTTAGTATTTTTCACTGGAAATACCATTCTCTTTTAACGAATTTTAACAGTAAAAACATTGATTTTAGCTGAAGAATAATCATAAAAAATGTTGAAAAAATTCCCAAAGAAGACAATTCTCGATAAATTCCACCATGCATTTGTTTACACGTGCATGGGAGTGGGTGTTTTTGCCGCACTAAATATTGTCTATATTGGAGCCAATTATTACGTTTTCATTAAACCAGAAAAAAAAGCCGAGGCCATACGTACACAACAGGAACTCTTGCAGGAGGGAGCGAATCTTTCTACATGATTACTGGATTTAGCCTTCTGCTTCTTAGAGGCATTTTCAAAATAAAATTAATTTAATTTAATTGTGAAATAATTTAATTAAAGTGGCAGTTTTCAGTGTAAAAATGTGTATTTTGTTAGTTTTATTTGATTTTATTTCATAGAGACATTGAATTAATTTATAAAAAAAGTTTCATTGCTCTTAAATAATGGAAAACATTTTTTTTTTGAAAATTCATAAATTGTGTTACTGATATATACTTAGTTAATTTTCAATTTTTCACGCTAAACGTAAAAAATCGAGACTGTAGACTATGAAGAGCGATGAATCTAGATGTATTTTTTTTTTCATCATGCTGAAAAATGCCAAAAAAATTCGAAATTTCGGCTATAAAATCCGCCCCTTCTGATATATAATCAATTTTATGATATCCAACGAATCCTTTTATTAAGGTATCCAAGGATAATCTAGAAAGCAGAAAACAATTGTCCAAAATTTGTTTTGTTGGTGAAAAATTTTGGAACGTTAACCACCTACTTCCTTTTTTTTGTTTGAATTTTCGGTAAAAAAAAAACTGAACAACACCGTGACGTGGTTCTTAACTTTCAGTTACAAAAAAACTCCATAAAATAAAGTCACTTATCCATCGAAGCAAGTGTGCACATACTAGTCTAAATATAATTTGGAATTTTTACGTTACTTAGAACAAAAAAAGTCAGTACGATTGTGACGTCACATTATTGATTAAGATTAAAATTTTTTGTGAATGCTGATACCTACATACATTTCACTGGACACCTTTAGATTACATAATAAATTTGTATAAAATGTTTTGGCAGTTTAAACACATTGACAATTCTTTTTTTCTTTTATAAAGTCTTTAGTTGCTTAAATTAATTTTTAGATTAAATCTTATCCAAATCTTATTCTAAGATATTTCCAGAGATGATTATTCAACACACTCTTGAAATAAATTTGAAATTGCACAAGGAAAACATAAAAAAAAAAATTGTCTGCGGTATGTACATAAAAATCATTTTAAACTGAATATACTCAGGCAAAAAAATTATTTGCTCTTTTCACGATTCCATTTTAACGATGGAAATGTATAATATTAATCTCAAGCCTCAAAAAGAGACTGATAAGTATTTAAATTGAAAAAAAAAAAAAAATCTATATATAATGATCATTAAATGTCTACTATGTACAAACGCGCGTTAAAATGTAAATATTCGAGTATAATTACGTTAAAAATTAAATTTGCGATTACTCCAGACTATGAAACAATCTCTCATGAGCTATTCGACGATGGAGACGTACTCACGCCCGTGTCAATTCGCATAGAGTCAATTTTAGCTACAATTTTCAAGGCAGGACCGAGTTTTATGCTCATTGCAGACATGAGATGATCTTCTTTGAGTAGCATGAGAGCCTGGCCGTCAATTTCCTGAATTGCAAAGTCCTCCGCGTAGTCGGAGCAGCCGGGAAGGTTGCGAATGAAATCACAGACTTCATTGACCTGCAGAAAAAAATTCTCTGGATTAAAAAGTTCTGAAAAAAAAAAACATTTTTTCAATGTAATATTTCATCAATTTCATTACCGTCCACTTGACAGGATTAATTCTCGGCACGATATCCTCGGTAGGCGTCGATGCTGTCGACGATTTATCGTCCAAACTCTTTTTCGAGTCGTCGCTCTTCTTCGAGTCAACGTCCAAGTCGGCCCACTGCTTGTCGCCAGCGTCTCGCTCCCGATTTTCACGCTTTTTACTGCGGGAAAACATCAACATTAAATAAAATGCTCCATTTCCCAGACCAATAAATAATAAATCGGACAAATGGCGTACCTCTTGGCACACATGGACGAGCAGAAGCGCTTATCCTTCTTGAACTTGGTCGTATGTTCGTCAATAACATTACTACATGCTTCGCATTTCCCACTGAAAGGATGACTGGCATCGTCATTGTAATTTGAATGTTTTTTCTCTGCAAACAAAAAAAAAAAAAAAAACAATTCAATTATAAAATTACCGCCGTTAAAATGTAAAAAATATAAAAGCATACTTTTCTTTGGCGGTTCATCGTGAGAATCTTTGTCCATTGTGTTGTTTCTCAGTGCATTTACCTCCTGATTAACAGATCCATTGAGCGTAGAACGATTTACGGCAAATGGTTCAGAAGCTGCACACAAAAAACAGTAATAAAAATCATTTGAAACCCATGAATTTCATTAAAAAAAAAAACTAATAAAAATCGATAACTTACCCTCCTGTATTACAAAGCCTTCAATAACGTGGGTGAGCACCTGCGGCTTGACTAGCGCCTTCGGCAGAGCCTGTTTACTGTTGGCAGACAGAGGAGTTGTCACGGAAGCCGACGTTTCTTCCACCAATCCATTGGTAATCGAATTGACAGCGCTGGCCAAATTAGCCAGAGGATTATTCAACAATTTATCATCCTTCAGCGACAGTGTATCGTCTTTCACCGCATTTTTCGCCTCTCCATCTACTCACAATCAAAAAACACCACGTTAAAAATCACTCCTCAAACAACCTCCGTCCTCTGTCTTACCTTGGCCAGTTCCGGCGGACTCTTTCGTCTCACTGTCCTCCTTCTTTATCGAGTCTTTCGACTCCTCGAGCGCCGTGCCACCCGCCGCGCACTGTTGCAACATTACTGTACAGTCATTCTGCTGCCGGTCGACAATCATCGGCGTTCCTGCAGCATTGTCACCTTGCGCGGGCGGTTGTGTCTCTGGTTGTGTCAAAATTGGCATTGTCTGCACTTGCGAGGCAGTGCTGACAACTTGATTGCCAATTATCGCCGGATTTAACGTCTGAAAACAAGAATTTGAAAACGATACAATAAGATTTCGTGTTTTAGGTGTTTTAGGTAAAAAAAAAAGGGTTTAGAAATGCGTGAATTACCGGCATAGGAAGTTGCTGAACACCCGCCATAGGCTGTTGCACCTGGCTCATCTGCAGGGTCGTGGCAACCCCGACTCCCACACCACCCATTGAGACAACAGGCATGATAGGGCGCTCAGTGCCGAGCACTACGCTTTGCTGCTGCTGTTGGGGTTGCAGAGTCATGCCTGGGGACCACGTACCTGGGTTAATAGAAGCGCCGACGATACGAGTGAAGGATATAGGGTATCGGGGATGCATCATACCCATAATTGGCTTAGGTTGAATCTGCTGTTGGGCATTTTGTGTTTGCTGTTGTTGATACTGCTGTTGTAGTTGCTGCTGTTGTATTTGATGTTGCTGCATTTGCTGCATAAACATCTGGTACTGCGGCATGGCGGCTTGTGCTTGCTGTTGCTGTTGAACTTGTTGCTGTTGTGCCTGTTGCTGTGCCTGCTGTTGTGCCTGCTGGGCTGCCTGTTGAACTGCTGCCGCCTGTTGAACTGCCACGGCCTGCTGCTGCTGCTGCACCTGCTGCTGCACCTGCTGCTGCTGCTGCTGCTGCTGCTGCTGCTGCTGCTGTTGTGGTGATTGCATTACAGTTTTGTTTTGCTGTCCAAAGTTTTGTTTGTCAACAGTGGACATAGGTGAGCCAGGTGGTTGCGCAGAAGTGACCACCGGTGAATTGGCTGTTATAAGTACTTTGTTAGTGTTTCCATTATTGCTCGTGGCATTGGCTTGTTGATGTTGCATTATCATTGTGGCGTGATGAACGTTAGATTTCGTTTGATTCGCTGCGTCGGCTTTTGTTGCCCCCTGAGAGGCATTTGTTCCGGGACTTGTGCGAACCACCGGCTTACCACGGCCTTTACCACCGCTTCCACTGCCCTTGCCACTCTGAATGCAAAAATCAAATTGTATACCGTGTATTTGTTTGATTTTATCAACAGTAAATTAAATTTGATTTATTGAGAATATTCGTTTGTCGTTGAAGGAGATTGGTTAACGATAATGCGGCGATAAATTAGATTTTTTTTTCAGCTCAATATTCATAATATTCACAGAAGGTGCGAGATTGTCTCGTCTATAACGTGATATATCGCGTGTCTGAAGTCAAAAAACTCGTTCATACAAAATTGTCTTGTTTTTTATTGAAATATCTTAGAAAGTACTATAGATAAGTAGTTTTTTCAAGAGATCTTTTTCGTAGAGAATTCTATTGTAGCTACAAATAAGGTAGTCAACTTAGTCAAATTTGTCCAATTCGCATCCCCATCAGGATATTATTTAATAAACTGTTGCATGTTTGAAACCAACTACGAACGGATATAAAAAATCTTTGTGTTTAAAAAATCAAAATATCTTTAAATATCTACTGAAGATAAAAATTTTTCTTAAAAGACCTTTTTTGTAGAGAATTTTATTAGCTACAAAAAAGGTCCTTGGTAAAATTTGTCCAACTTATCAGGATATTAATTAAAATGTTCGATTTAACTTTTTTGGTTTTAAACACGTGATATTCTTAGTTTATGCCAAGTTTATCAATCTCCTCAATAAATACCGACTCAACGAATTTTCTTAATAAAAAACCAAGAAAAAAAAAATAGTAAGAAAGAATTGACAGTTTGGCTTGGTAGAGTGGATGTTGAATTAAAAAAAGAAATTATAAATTGTAAGCATTGAAAAAGCTCTTTTTTCTTTCTCTTCATCCCAGTTATTATAAGAACCTTGGTCTGTACCGTAGTCTGCACTCCGTGGACAGTTTGCGTGGACACCGAGCTCGCCGGGCGGATATTGGCACCTTGCACGCCCTGCAGCGACGGTAGAATATTTAGGGGTCTTTGACTACCGCCGCCCTGCTTGCCCTGCTGCGTTGCCTGCTGCTGAATGTCCATAACACGAGGCTTACCGCTGGCTGCCGCGATCTGCTGGACTCCCTGTATTTGCTGCTGTGCTGCCAGCGCTACGTTCAAATCAACTTGATTAATTTACTCGTCTCGATGCGAATAATCAACAGAGTAAATCACTGACCATTGTGAGTTTGTATTGGCTGCGGACTTTGAATATACATATCTGGCTGTGTTGGACTTCGGATGAATATCTGATTGGGTGCTGCGAGAAGTGCTGTACCAGGTGGTTGCAATCCTGTCCAAGCAACTTGGGGTGTAAATTGCCACGGTGCAAACTGCATTCCACCCCCGCGTGCTGCATTTTGTGTTCCAGCAGCACATGTAGTATACTGAAAATCATCATTTGATGTCAGTTATTATCAAAATAATCAAATAACCCCATATAATTTCATGCAACTTATTGTTATTGTTATTAATATTGACTATTTAAATTAATCACAGAAATTGACATGAAAAAATATTTTTAAATTAAGTTTTAGACAAAAAGAAACGTATGGATAACAATGAAACTGATTGAAATAATGAGGAGAAATCAATCAAATTCACAATAATATCACGTCGCTAATGCCATGAAAAGTCATGCTATAATTTTTTTATAGTTCAATAACTCAGTAAATATGCAAGATACAAAAAAATGTTATTCTAGTTAAATGATAGGAAATTAAATTTTCTATAAAAAATGTTGAATAAATTTTTTTCATATTTTAATTTTTTTTTTTTTTAGATATTTTTAAAAATAAAAAATTTGCAAAAAAATCAAAATATCTCGAAAGCTATGAGAGATACAACAAATATGTATTCTACATTTTTTTATAGAAAATTTAATCCTCTATCTTTTATCTTTAATAACATTTTTACGTATCTTGCTTATTTATCGAGTTATCACAACAACAAAAATCACGATTTTCAGTAGATTCAGTCTTTTCGATACATTAATCATAAATAAAACATATATATATATATGTCAACATTAGTGGCGTGAAATGATCAACTAAATAAATAGAAACATAAAAGAAACAAAAAAAAAACAAAACCTATAAAAATTACTTTTTGTACTTGATCAGCTTTATTGGCGTTTTGTTGCTGAGCCTGTTGTTGCAGCGATTGTTGAGGTTGAGGTGAGCCTAAAACCCCCAATTGTCCAAAAACGAGTGTCTGACCACCGCCAGGATTGCCCGAGGTAGGAACAGGCAAGTACCCAGCCGGAAAACCCTGAACTTTGCCTCCAGGACCACCATGATTGCCAGCCTGACCAGGATTAGCGGCAGTGGTCAGCATATGCGGCGTCAATTGAGTGCCAGCCTGAAAGGGCTTGCCGGCAGTGATGACTTGGATGGACGAGGGATTAATGCCGGCCGGATGGAGCGCCAGGTTACCCGGCATGAGTAGCGGCGTGCCCTGAGGGTTGTAGAGCTGCTGCAAATGGTAGGCCTGGCTCTGCATGGGCTGCTGAATGACCTGGACAGCCTGTGGATGAGCTGCCATGGTAGTGATGGTGGTAGCGCCCTGCTGACCGGCCAGAGCCATCGACACACTGCCCACAGTCTGCTGCTGATGCTGCATAGACACTGCCACGGCGTTCTGCAGCTGCTGTGGCATGCTGGCAGCCACTTGCGGCTGCACTTGCACCTGTGTGACATTGTGTTGAGCGTTTCCTTGCTGCTGCTGCTGCTGTGCTTGCTGCTGCTGCTGCTGCTGCTGCTGCTGCTGCTGCTGCTGCTGCTGCTGCTGTACCTGCACTTGCTGCAACTGTTGTTGTGGCTGCACCTGCTGTGTCACTTGCTGATTGTGCGCCTCCTGCTGTTGTTGTTGTTGTTGTTGTTGTTGTTGCTGCTGCTGCTGCTGCTGCTGTTGAGGCTGTTGACCGGTGTTCTGCGCTTGCTGTTGCTGTACCTGGCCCTGCTGAGGCTGCTGGGCCTGCTGTTGTACCTGGGTCTGCTGCTGTTGGACATGTTGCTGTTGAACACCCTGTTGTTGTTGCATCTCATGAGCGTTTATCATCATCTGTCTTCAATTGTCCGTCGGGTATATCACAATCTGTGGATTTTAAACGTTAATATTGTATTTTTCAAGGTTATGTCAAGAGCTCCCGGGTTTTTTTAAAATTATTCAAGTGATAATTTAAATAAAAACGTCGTTAGACTGCTTGTATAAATTAAACAGTGCGTACCGTTATCGTTAGGCATTACGTAAAATCTGGAAGTCATATAATGGAGTGATAACACATAAATTTAACTTAGTTGCCATCGTTGTTCGCGGCATTCGGCATCATCTCAACTTGTCTCTCGTAATAAATGTGATTTCAACCATCGTTGGATCATTTAAACATTGATTAAAGTGAGTAAATGTATAAATTAATATTGAAGAAACGTGTTTATAATATCTGCATGATTCATTGTTCATTAGAAAGTCGAAAAAAATGCATAAATATTCACAGACGACAGTGCGCGAGAGAGACAGACAGAGTGCAACTAATTGTATTGTCATTGACATTGATGAAATTCATGTAAAAAAATTGTGTTAATCATCTTAAAATGTGAGTGCAAGTGATATTTAAGAAGAAATATCTCATTGATAATATTAATTATAATTGATAAATATAAATTAGATTTCATAACCTATAAAATATTGTGGCAAAACGAGTGATAATGAGAACCACTGGCGTGCGGTCGAGGGTGGCCCAACAATGCACATTTTTTTTTTTTCCCGTTCGTCTCTCGAGCCGAGCTTAGCCAGACAAGGATGCCCGACGATAGAGTGAAAATCCTCGGAGGGGAAAGGAAGCTGAAGTGATATATGAGCAAAAGGAAAGCAATAACGAAGAAGGGATAACACGAGAAACGATGATGGGACGCCATGGAGAGGTGGAGGGGGGCACCGAGTGCGATAAGACACTCGAAAGTTTGTTTTTATGCACTACAAAGAAAAAAACTCCATCTATACTTTCTACTATATATGAAAAAACAAGAAAAATCGACATTATTCATGTTGATGAGGAATAAAAGCAAGAGTGAAGGCAAAGTTGAGAACCAAAGACGTTTGAGGTTGTAAGTAAAGCCCAAGGTCGAGGGCAAAAAGAGCTGCCATGTCCTGCAAGCATTGAACTGGCACTTTTGAGCGAGATAACATATACACACGTTAGAATAGTGAAAAGGGGGAGGGAGAAATGTGGTGAAGCGATATCCATCTTGAAACGTCGCAGAACAAAATGTCGTCCTGGGCTGAGACCACCATAATTAGCGTTGCGGCAGAGGGGGACTAAAGTGTACTCTGTATCCCACCCGAGCGTTGCTCCCCTTGACGTAGTGTTAGCGGGGCGGGTGGATAATGTATAGAAAGTCCAGGGGGGGATTTGCGACAGGGGAGACCGCACGAAGGGGAGAACGAGTGAGCCAGGGGCCGACATGCTTCACTCAGCAATAATCACGAAAAATAATCATAAATAAGCGCGGGTATTTTCTGTCCAAGGCGTACACAGTGTTTTCAATAAAAATATGGACTGTGCGACAGAGAGAAGATATTTTACATCAATTGTCCGCACTAAACAAAAGTGCCAGGGGCCCCGAGATCACTCGTATACACCACTGTCGACTCGAGTTTTCGCCGAGAACCGCTTGGATACTCACATGGCGACTGCGCAGTCACACCTAGGCACGTTTTAAATTGCTCCCAATCCTCACAACCATTATTCACACACTAATTACACGTCTGATGATGCGTTTAATAATCCACTGAAGTGAGATAAATTTTTATGTTACTGCACAAAACACACGGTGTTACAATAATGGCGGAAAAAAAATTCAACTGCACGCGTTGGACTGTGTGTTCGTCAGAAGTTTATTTCTCGGTGCTGTCCTGTGAATATTACCAGAGTCGTACTCGCAGTGCCTCCCCTACTCTGTCGGCTGGCAGAACGTGGCCCTTTGCCCCGCGCCTCAAAGCAAGAACCACGGTAAAACGGGCTCCCACTCCCGTCAAACAACTCCGAGGTTGGTTACCTCGTTTTATTCCCCTCCGTCGCAGCCACCCAGGCTCATTGCTCATTGGCCCAACGTGGACAAATCCCAGAGGCATCGTGCTGGCCAAGAAAGGCGGGGCCACCCGGCTGTGGACCCTTGCGCGCAGGTATAATAACGCCGTTGCACTCACACATAAGTACTTCACAGACGTGTACTCGCTCTTTGAAGACAAGGGGGATCATTCAATCGTTACGAGCCGACCTACACGACGGTGTAGACTTTTTTTTTTTTCTTCTCTTTGCCCCCGTAACTCCCCTCGTCTATCTCACGCATACCAACAACCGCGCCGCAACACGAGATTCCGTGATATAATTCTCCCCAGCACGCGCAGGCCCGTAGCATGCCGGCAAAACAACAGGTTCTTACCCCTGAAACAAATATTAAAAACCATCCTCAATTTTTTTCAAACAATTCCTCACTTTTTTTAACAATCAAATTTTAATGATGAAAAAATTATTGGAAATAGGAAAAAAAACAAAATTTTTAAAGATGATATAATTACGGGGGAAAATTTGTTTCACGCAGGGAGGAGTGACTTTACGGCCCTGACCACTCTTTCCGACCAGGCGCGTAAGCGAATGAGGGTCTATTTTTGCTGAAATAATCCCCATATGATTTATTTCTCTATACCTGAAAGATCCTGAAAAATGCTACAGCATGTCGACAGCTGTCTCGAATGATTTATCGACGAGAAAATTAAAATGTATCTGAAAATATCTAAATTAAGTGAAAAATTAGAAGAAGAAAGTAAAATATTTGGTAATTATACGGTTTGTATCCTCGCTTGGATATCTGTTGGGGAAAAAAAAAAAAATAATCAAGTTTGTTGCAGAGGTGGTATATAGTATACAGAAATTTCTCCGAGCTTTAATATAGATAGACTTTAAAGGGGAACGCCGACTGCGTCATTCGTCCCTGGCACAGCTGTCTCGCAGCCACGTTTGCACACTTCCCCTCACTACCACACACATGATACATAGTTCCATGCGTGAATTGGGTGGCGGAATATCGCACGAAGAATCTTCGGCCTATCCGGTGCGACCTCTGCAGTGCTCTCTTTTTACACGTTCTGTCTATATAACAATAACAAACTCTCATGTGTTTTGTAACTCGAGTCTGAGCGTTAATTCCGTTATTTACCGAGGTGATTATCGGCTTGACGTTATTGGACCCGTGTGCGGTCAAAAGCGAGAAATAAGCAGAACGGAACAGTTGTTCCCCTTAAAAATCACCCATTGCACCAGAAACCTCTAAACAAACCTCATTATATACCAGATAATGAGGTGCAAGAGGAACCATTGATGAAACTGCCAGATGATTTATATGTATTCCAGTCGTCGTATATCGAGGAACAAGTCATGAATTTATTTGTATAAAGCCTCTATCGCATCTGAATAACACACAATGTTGGCGTGTGCGTGTGTTGAAAAAGGTGGGAGTAAGTAACCAACCAATGGTTTAGGTCTGTCAGGGTTGCCAAGGCGACCGGTTAATGATTCGAGCCGCCACAAAGGAATTGGCTTGGTTATATGTGCAGGCTCGCGCATGCGTGACGCAAAATGAACAAGGAACATCGTCGCGGCTGTGAGAGAGAAATTTATATTAATAGAACGTGTGTGTATTTGGTTTTTGTATTGCAAGGCATCACGTGCATGAGGCACTGTGATGGTGGTGTTGGTTACAAGACCGCGCGGCAAAATACAGCGTACAAGCTTGGCGCACAGTCTTTAGAGTATATCCCCACCAGGCGCGACCTTCTTCCCCCACTGCCTGGAGACAGACAGTGCCTGGGGGTCACGCGCGGACACGAGCGTTTGTCGGCGATTGGTTTCCCTCCCGCCTCACTGCCCCTGCCCCTCGCGATATCACGTCTTGTCCTTACTCTCGTCGAGGTCGTAATTCGTCTATGATTCGATGATTGCACCAGCCAACGACTCTTCTGACGCCTTTCACCATGTATATAGAAGTGTCACGTGACAAATCTGCATCTCGTCTCTTTCTTTCGCTTTTATAAGCCACAACAAGTTCGTAGAACTGCTCATGAGGAAAGTTCTGAGAAATTTAGAGACAAAAGTCAGTTCTGATGCCTCGATCAAAACAATAAAACAAGGAGGATGTTCTGTCGCGAGGTTCGGTTGAACAAGTCAATTGTTGATTTTCGTGGAAGAGGGTTTCGCTCCTCTGTTGGTAAATAGAACGAATTTTACTGAGAAATTCGATATATTTATATTTTTCCGGTCACAACCTGACCAATAAGGTATATATTTGGTTGTGTTATTTTGGTATATATATATAGTCAGGAAATTGAGGTGTTTTGAATTGGATAGGAAAATTTTTAGATTTTTTTCCAACACATGGCCGACAGTTGTTAAAAGTTTTTGAGGCCGCATGTGGCGGATTTGGAGGGTGAATTCAATAGATTTGGGGTGTTTAAAGTTACGTAACGACGCCCACGTGATCAGGGCGTGTATCAGACATTTTGACGCTCCACAGTGGCCATGCCGGCTTCCACCCTGCATATAAATATATTTTTACATAGTATACCTCAATGTGGTGCAAAATGCGGTTGGTCAAACGATCCCCCTTTGCAGAACAATATTCAGATGGAACAAGACGCGTTGGCGGAAATTTCATCACGTGATTGCGCGTGCGTTGGAGCATTTTTTTTTGTTTTGAGACATTTATGAGATGTTTATGTCGGTGGATTATAAATTAAGTGGTAAATATAGAATGTCTTTGTGATATATATGTTGCGATATATGCGCGGGCGGAAAAGCTGTTGGCGAATGGAAGCCTCGATAAGAAGGTGCGCGCGCCGTTCAGGCGAGCGCGCTTGCATCGTTCGTTTCCTGTGCATGTTTGCATCCACCTAGCCTCACCTCTCGCTCGCTCATCGCCTATGTAGGAAGTTCAATGCTTGCAGAAAATCAACTTCTAACTGTCTGTCAGGACCGCGCCATTTTTCAACCGAGTCCTCTCTCTCTTTCGCCCTCATGATCGCAGTGCCCTCTGTCGCTCGTTTTTTCCAACATTTTCAGGCCAGTTTGTACTTTGACCTTTTTGATCATTTTGTTCATCGATCAAATTTTTTTATCATTAATTTCTTATACATATATATATACTGCATCCAATCACTACTGATATATGGCATATTGTTATCTTTGCATGCGATAACGTGTAAAGTGACGTAACTTTTTTTTTCCTCAATATATATAATATAGCTGTATATAAAAATGGCGAGAAAAATTTCCAGAATGGCTTATATTTTTTTCACCAATTACAAATGTATAATCGAACATTTTTATTTATTTTTTCTGTTTTTTTTCTATAGACGTAAAAATTTTTTATATTTTTCTCATCAATTATAAAAAAAGATAAGCGGCTTATGACGTCATATCGCAATTAAAAAACGACATTATTTTTATAGTAGACTTTTTTTCATATAAACGAATTTTTAAATAAAAAAACTTTTGGTGATAATTTTTTTTTAGAAAAAATCAATCAAATAAAAAAATATTATTAGAATTAATAAAACAATCAAGACGTTTTGAAAATTGATATAAAATTATACTTTTTAAAAATTCAATTCAACATCAAAATCTAAAATTATAACGATCCGAAAAATCGAGAAAAAAAAGCCCGATTTAAACCTCATCTCGAAATAATGATGGTTCTCTGACCCATATTTCTCAAGCATTAGCATATTCATTATAAATCCACCCCCATGTATATTCATGAATTCGCCATTGGCCTTATTAGACCTCCCCCATCATCAAAAAGAGCCCCATCATATCGAAAGAAAAAAGAATATATCGTCTCGCAATATACAGCATCAGTATATATAGAGCGCGCGAAAAAGGAGGAGGCAAAAGCGACATCATATAAAAGCGAAGAGAAACAAAAACTCTGTCCCCACTCTCCTGGAGATCAGCCATCCCTGTCGATCATCATGGACCTCGGGCGCACGCACACAAGTATAGGAATAAAGCGGCGACGAGACTTCCATATTGCAACACAGCCCTACTGCGTGCCTTTTGTATTATATACATTCCCGTTATATCTATAGAGCCTATACCTTCTGCCCCTACTTGAGGCAGATCGGCAAAGCCCCCTCCCTGCGGCTATTCATCAGCCGCGTCATCCTTATTCACCCATTCGCTTCGGACAATCCCTCTGTCTTTTGTTCCCTCGCGCGTTTGCTCCTTTTGACATCGGCAATAAAGACGCGATTGAGCTTTGCAGTGCGCCTGAACAGTGGGCGTACCGAGCGCCTCTCTGTCTTATCGACGTCATCACGCCGGCGCAGACGTACAACCGATTTCTTAAAAAAAAAAAAAAAAACAAAACAAAAGAAAATAGTCGAGCTGCTGCCACGACAAAAATCGAGGTTAAGAAAATTTTCTTTGGCGTTTACGTCGTCCCTTCCGCGTTTGCGACAGGGCCTGAGGCATTCAAAAAGGTCGTGTTACGCTACACAACACGTCATAAAGTGTATAAGTATAAACTATATATACATGAACTAGACTGTGTATAAGGGGTGGAGCGCGCATGGCAACGAATATAGATCCGCATGCCTTGCGCGCGGCAACAATCTTTTACGCGACAAGCCTCAATTTCATCTGGATTTTGTTGGGGCATGCGTGGGGGTGGCGTAAGGGAACTTGACGATCAAGAGAGCATGTAGATCATGGAGATGGCCGGGTGTTAGATATGCCTTATTCATGCCATCATGCGCGTTTTCGGGATGATAATGGGCCCCCTATCGCCACTTGAGATCTTCTCCTTTCTGTTTCAAGGCATAATTATTTGGGCGGTTCCGACGGGCATTATGAGAGGTCTTCGACTGGGTCTGAGATGCATCTGGACCTCGACTGTTTTCCCCCTCGAGAAAATCGGCGCTAGATTCGCGTCGGGTGGCGTAATGCCCGATTTGACGGCTGTCAGGTACAAAGTCAAGCGTGGGGCCTTCAATACTGTCACCGGGGCCCACATCGACTTCTTTCAGGATCTCTTGGGACAGTCTAGAGTCCTCACAGACCCCTCAGAGTGCGAGGGGTACAATGTAGACTGGGTGAAAATGGTGCGAGGTATGGTCAACATTGGTGGACACTATAATACTGATCTTGTATAGACGAGAAATGTTTTTTTTTTTTGCGTGTTTTTTAGGAAGCAGTCGGGTTGTTTTGAAGCCTAAGTCTAGCGAGGAGGTGTCTGCTATACTTAAATACTGTAATGATAACCTGTTGGCTGTTTGTCCTCAAAGTGGAAACACCGGACTTGTTGGAGGAAGTGTTCCTGTGTTTGATGAAATTGTTTTATCCATGAAATTAATGAATAAAATTATTTCTACCGATGATTTGTCAGGTAAATATAAATGGATTTATTATAGTTGGATATAATCCATGAAAAAAAAAATATCCATCGATTTTTTGAATCATTTTCTTCGAAATATTGGTTATAATAAAATTGTCCATCTTATATAATACAACACTTGAAAAAATGTTTGAAAATTGCTATATTATTTAGGCTGAAAAAAATTTTTTTTTTTTTGAAATTATACAGCAAATTTTTTTAGATAAACCTATATTCTGGCATTAAAAAATTGAATGAGCAGCTAATCAACTAATGGAAAAAAATTTTTTTGATTGGGAATTTCATTAAATTTGTGAAAATTTTTACTATATTCAAAACTCAAAAACCACAATTATTTAGGTTCAAAAAATTTTTCCAACAAAAAATTCCGATAAATTTTCAAAAATAAAGGTACCATCGTGTGCGAGGCTGGTTGTATTTTGGAGGCCCTGGACAACCACTTGGAGCAACATGGCCTAATGATGCCCCTGGACTTGGGGGCGAAGGGGAGTTGCCTCATTGGAGGGAACGTGTCGACCAATGCTGGGGGGTTGAGGCTCCTGCGCTACGGTAACCTGCACGGCACAGTTTTGGGCCTTGAAGCAGTAAGTACACGTATAAAACCACGCACTCAACCCCACAAATCCCCGCCCCGCTACAAACATAACCGGGTATATACTCGTACAAACAGGTGACGGCGAGTGGCCAAATAATCGACAGTATCAGCACCCTGAGGAAGGACAACACGGGCTACCACCTGAAAAACCTGTTCATCGGGTCCGAGGGCACGCTGGGGGTAGTCACAAAAGTCGCCCTGCACTGCCCCCCACGTCCCAAAGCAGTCAACTTGGCATTCCTCGGTAAAAAACACCCATAGCCACCAACTAATAATCACCTAACGCAACGAAAAAACACCCCTAACAGGTCTGGACAGCTTTGATCTCGTGTTAAAAACCTACAAACTGGCTAAAGAACAGCTCGCGGAGATTCTTTCGTCCTGCGAGATGATGGATCGAGAGTCAATGAACATCAGTACGGATAAAATGCACCTAAAAAGCCCTCTAACCAAGCGACACAAGTTCTACATGCTGATCGAGACTTCAGGCAGTCATCAGGACCACGACGAGGAGAAATTGACGGCGTTCGTGGAGAAAGCCATGGCCAAAGACCTCATTGTGGATGGAACAATGACTTCAGACCCCACAAAGATTAAAGTAAGTCCCAGAAACGATTAAAAAATTCTTTTCCAGTCCTAAACCCTTTTTTCCTTGCAGCACATGTGGGAAATTCGAGAACGACTGGGTGAAGGCTGTCTTCTGGACGGATATTGCTTTAAATACGACGTTTCCCTGCCTCTACCTCAATTCTACAACCTCGTCGAGGCTCTTCAGCAACGTTTGGACGCTTCGAGAGTCGTCCGACTGAGTGGCTTTGGCCATTTAGGTATTATATTCTTTCTCGCGTTCAAACGCGTGATGTTTATCTGCTATATTCTATGGGCAAATATTTTGTGCTGGCGTGCATGCCTCGAGGCTGTGCAGGGGTCAACAACTGATCCGTAAGACCATTAATTTTATGCTCACAGGCGACGGCAACCTGCACGTGGTCGTGGCGACGCCGCAATACGACCCGAAAATCGAGTCTCAGTTGGAGCCCTTCCTCTTTCAGTTTGTGTCGCAACAGCGCGGCAGTGTTAGTGCCGAGCATGGTATTGGATTCAAGAAGACTCAGTATCTCGAGTACAGCAAGTCTCAATCAGCAATTGCACTCATGAGACAATTTAAATCCATGATGGATCCCAATGGAATTCTCAATCCCTACAAAGTCTTTCCGTCATGAACGAACAAAATAACTAAAAAACAAACGATCATTTATTTTTTTTTAATATTTATTTTGAGATTATTCGTTGATATTAAATATTCTAGTTGGATTAGTTGTAGTGGAGGATATGAGTGAATCTATTTTTTTAAAGGTTGAAGTTGAGTCTGGAAAGGGTGATAACTTTCTTTCCGATGTTTGTGGGCTTGTTATCGCTGAGCTGTTTAGGTGGTAAAAAAGTGTTTTTTCGAGGATGACCGGTTTTTTAAGAAGAAAACAATTGAATTTTGGACCTAGAACACCACACACGAGGCTATGAAAGGGAATTCCTGGACTGCAGGCAGCAGGTATATATATATGCTCGCGATTTGTAGTCGCAGTGGCTGTTGAACTATATAGGGTGTATTGCGCAATCGATAAAACGTGCGCCACGCTTATATGTATGCGCGTCTCTCGCCCGTGATATAAAGCAGGACTTCTCCCCTTTATGTATATGTTCTCTCCCTTCGTGCGAGTATTTAACAAAATCAAAACATACGTTTTATTTTTTTTTTTTGTAAAAAAAATTTTTTTTCCTATTCCAACTATTATATTTCCAGAAAATTTACGTGTTATTTAATGTTATCTTTTTTTTTTTTTTTGGCCAAAATGAAAAAAATGTGTATAAAAGATGAAATAAAAATATGGGCTATTTAGAGATGATTTTTGGAGGTTTTTTCAGGTGATTTCTGTGGAGGATTTTACTTGCTTATATATGAATAATATATATATTCAGTTATGCTGGGGAATTATAAATTTATATCACAGAGGATATTGATCGTCGGATAATATTGGAGTTGCCATATTTTGCAGAGGAGAACTCATGAAATATTTAACAAACTGTAGAAATAAAAATTGGAATTCAAATTTAAAACTGGGCGGGGGGGGAAAAATATGAAACACTCGAATAGTACGAGTGAAGAGAATTCACGACAAAAAAAAATGGGGAGAATTTTTTTCAGGACTCAAATCAAAGGCCCATAATGAATTAAATCATTGAGTGATTAAAATCTATGAAAAATGGTCTATATAATTTTTAGAATGCTTCCGGTATGGGAATTTTAGAAAGCAAAAACTCGCAAGAGACCTACTATAACCAAGCCTTTCGCTCGAATATATATATATGAATGTCCAAAGGGACCCACACGATGATATACCTATCTTGAGGATCATATAATGAAGCTGTCTTTTATTTTATTGAGCCCCTGTTCGCGACCTCTGAATAAATATCCTAGTCCCTGACCTGGATCACATGAGCATGCTTGCAATTTTTAAGGTGTTGGTTCTTCTGTCACTTAATATCTCGTATTTCATATAGACCTATAGATACTTTTTTTCCCTATTAAATTGTGCCCACACCTGTTCTTCTTATATTGCTATAGACACTATAGAAACTTGATACTCCCATTTTTTAAAAAATAAATCCAGAAATTAATGGATATCTTGGTATAGGACAAAACAGATGTTATTTTGTCCGAGTTTTTAGTCATAAATAACCCTATTTTTGTGGCAGATTGAGATAAATTACTCGGTTAGAACGTCGTCTCTTTCATCAGAGAACTGTCGAACCTATATTTCTCGTGTGTCGCGTCAAAGATGCTAAAAGGGCGTAGATTTTGTTTCATCAACTCATAAACAAAATATACTCATAATGAAAAATCTGATAAGAGTAAAATGTTGGAAATTTTAATTTTCTACAGAAAATATTAAATAATTATTTGTGATATACTTCTTTGTTTTCGAGATATTTTGAAAAATAAGAATTTTCGAAAATTCAATTATCTCAAAAACTAAAGGAGATATCAAAAAATTTCATTCTACATTTTTTTTACGAAATTTCATCCACAATCATTTAACTATAATAATATTTTTTGATATTTTGAAGTCAAGATTTTCGATGAATCCTCTTTATAAATTTTCGGAAAAATTTTTTATAATCCAAGGAAACGTACTAAAAGTTATCCTAACAATATGTTATCCTTAGCATCAATGAAACACGAGTGTAATAGTCTCATTAGTGCTGATACGATATATATAAATATCACAATCGGATTTTGGAGGCGGGCCAAAAAATATTTCTATAGTCATTCCAGAGTCCCAATGGTTATAAACGAACTAATTTCGCAAAAAATAAAAAAACATATCTAAAAGGTTTAACAACTCACCGGTCTCGCCATCTCCCGTCCTGGCATTGGTACTAGACCTGCAGTAACTTCACCCTCCAGTTGCTGCATCTGCACAAAAAAACACATAAAAACAATCACAAAAATTGCAAATAATTCCAGAAAATATAAAAACCATCACATTCACCTGACAAATAAAAACAATGTCCTTCATAAAACAAACAAAATACAATCAACTGAAACGAATAAAAATTGACCCTATAAAATATATTACAATTTTTCCGTATCTGCATGAAAAATTGGCCTCAAAAAATTCGCACATATAAGTAAAATATGTGAAAAGAGAGCCGTTGGACCCACAGGTGCTGCCCCCGGCAGGCAGGAGCCACCAAGTTCCTCCGGCTGGCAGTCGGTGCACAATTACAGTCGGTATCCTACAGGTAACCGGTAAAAAAACCTTCAACCAATTCAGAAAGCCATAAAGTGGGAGGCGCAAAGCAGGTGTGGGATGATCTTGAACGGCTTTGACGGCCTCTCAATTTCTCTCAAGTGTCATCAATTGAAGCACAATGATAGGTATAGTATATAGATGGCATAATCATTAATAAGTATCTCCGCGAGACAGAAATCGATAAAGACGCCTGCTCGGGGAGGAGGCGGAGGAGGAGGTGGCGGCAGAGAGGCATCACGAAAACACGGCGGGGGCTTTCACGCTAGCGGAACACTGTCGGTGGTGGTGGTGGCAGCATCGTAGTAGCCTGCTGGTGGGTGGCTTGGAGGCCTGCACGTCGAGCCAGCCAGTTTTTCTCGTGGCCCTGCGTGCTTCGGATGTATGGCCACTCGCAATCAATCGCGAGGGTGCTTTCACGACCTTTTAATCAAGTGCTATCGCGTGTCTGCGCTCGCAATACACCTGAGAAAATGCTGAGACAGCGCATTTCAAGTGTTTTGGCTAGAATCTAGCACTGAAAAATGGCTTGATCAGCCAACAACAGACTCCAGCATTAAAAAAAAATTAAACATTCGACAAAAAAACAAGAATAAACACCAAAGATGAAGGAACACGAGCAAATTCACGAAGCTCCCGGCTCGCGGGTGCTCAAATCCCTGCTAAAAAAGCCAGGCCAGGGCAACAGGCAGCGCAAGAATCGTGTGGTAATCAACGAGAAGCTCAACGAATTCTTTGCGGCCGATTATATCATATTAATTAAAGAAGAGTGTTGCGGTGATTACGAGGAAGAGTGTGATTGTTGCTGTCAGGAGCCCGAGATGATTCGACTGGGCAATTGCAAGGAGTGTCGAGCAGAAATGGCCAGGCATCTGGCGGGAGAGGATCCGCGAAACGGACAAATTGACGTGATAGGACGAAACAACGAGGAGTCGCAGTGTGAGGACGATGACGAGGACGAGGAGGAAGAGTACGAGGAGGAGGTTGACGATGATGACGACGAGGCAGAGTCGTCGGAGGAGGCAGAAAGGATCACCTCGACGCCTCCGAGCCAGCAGGAGCCTCAGCAGCAGGAGACTCTGAGCCCCCCTGAGGGCTACAAGGACGTTTGCGATGAGGAAACGAGCCCGGGGGTGACTGAGGAGGTCGCAGACGACCTGGGACAGGTCGTAGTTTGCGGCGAGTGCAACTACTATCGCCAGCGAGCGTCAGGTGAGTCACGAGGGCTCGAGTTACACACGCTTCTCGTGTTTGCGGTGCCACCTGTACATACTTAAACCCTTTGACAAGTAGCGAGAGATCAAAGAAACAACGAGGTTTGGCCGGATGTGGTGGCAAGGGCCATGATGTCCTTTTTCCGCTCAGTCTGAAAATTTTTTTTAGTTTTTAACAGATAGAAGACAAATGAAAGACTATAGAAGAGAGATTATTACATCACATCTGCGTGTGAAAGCACGTGATTCGCGCACAATACCCATGGTGGCATGATGCTTTCGCCCACCACTGCTTTTGCTCTCATTGTATTCGCACCGTTTCCTTCCATATGCCCGTATAATTTCACACTCCCACGATATATACGTCGCCGTTTGTTCGATACTGAAAGCCTCGCACACAGGACAGCGATATATAGCTACATCTAAAAATATTGCGAGACATCGTCATGTGCGTTTTACTCTGTACCACGATGCAGCCAGAGTTTCTTGGTGGTCGCGCGCGCACAGGATGCCATCACATAAACATTGCGTCAATTTGAAAATAATTATTCGAGAGGACATCTGCAAAAACCGGAATTACCGCGTGGCATAGAGGAATAAAATATATGCCGAGATACCCATCAGAGAGATCATGATGATGATGATGATGATCACGTGGAAAAGCTGGAATGCACAATTGTCCATAGGATTATATATAGTTAGCTACATACCATTTAACTGCTACTTTCTAAATGCTTCAGCGCACCATGGTAACGTCGGGAAATACAAAACGTCATCATCCAGTGCCCAAGAGAGTTTTTGAGCTTTTGCACAATCAGACAAGTGTATAGGTACCGTCTGAAACATAAAAATTCAATTAGTTATCGTGGAATCATATTGTCAGCTAAATCCACTATTATTATTATTATTATTATTATTATTATTATTATTATTATTATTATTATTATTATGTTTTCTTCGTTGAATGTCGATTGAGTAATGGATCTGTTGGTTTATCTCCCTACAAACGGAATGTTTTTTTTTTTTTTTAATGTACATTCTGCAGAGTTGACTTTGTGGGTTGAACGATTGAGCTTGAAATTTGTTGGCCTAGGGCAAAGAATAAATATTATGGGTGCAGGTTGAAGTAATATGCAGTAAACGTGAGAATTGACATGGAAGTTTTGTCATGTTCATCGTGATGAATGTCGACTAGGCGAGTGAGAGGGCAAGAAAGTCAAATGGAAGAAACGCGACGACGACGAGACTTGCTCGACGTCGTCGTCGTCGTCGCTGTGTTTCTCTAACAGGTGGGACGCTGGCGCGTTGGATCAATACCACCAGTTTGATGGAGAGAGCAAACGAGAAAGTGGGAGAGACATATAGAGCAAGAGAGCGAGGATAATAAAACGCGGGCAACAGAGAGAAAAAACCTCTATATAGCTTGTAAGTCTGACAAGAAGCACCTCGAGTGAAACCGGGAAACCTTTCCACAAATTACAGGTTTTTTTTAACGTCCATCTTCATTGCTCTCCTTCTAAAGAGATCGAGCAAAAAAAAGAAAAATCCCCGTGGTTTCAGACGTGAATCGATCGAGCGTTTCCCGCGCGTCGAGAAGTGACAACAAACAGAGACACACACATGCATGCTTGACTTGCCTCTTCCGACGTGCACGATTGCTCCAGGCATTTTATTTGCGCATCAGACACGCGTAACACGTGTACAAATGTCTCTATCGTCGCATTGCACACACCAAGAGACCAATGAATGCAGCATCCTGACAATTTATAAAACTTGGTTATCTGCCAAAAACGTACAAGCTCACTCGATATTCCTGGGGAAAATTTTTAAAAAAGTAAAAAAAAAAAAACAATATTGCCAAAATTACATAGGAGGTTGATGTAAATTATTACGAGGAGATAATTAAATTATCATCCATTTATACCTTGCAAATTCAAATAATTCGATTGGCAGTTGAATTTAGTCTAGCTTCAGGCGTTTGAAAGGCCATAATTCTGCTATGCTCGCCGGGAAATATATGAGTAAGGGTTGTGAAAAGTGAGTTTTCCCCCCATGCTGCTACTGCTGCTGATGTATGTACATACAACCCACATTCGCGTCTCTTTGCAATTTGCTGCGTTGCCGACTATAGACGCGTTGCTACTCGCGCCTGCGTCGCAGTATTGAATCTGAAAGTGTCCTCTATATATGTGTCTGGCCTTCTCTCGCTTCTAGGATCATGATAATGTCTTCTCACACTTGCCAAGGCATGTTTACCTACAGGCAAATCAACTGCCGGCCAGAGACGATACAAACATTGCTGCAAAAATCAATTCGAGTGAATTAAAACCCGACAAATCAATGTTTATGTTTAGTTGGGGGTTTATACTTACATATTTGCTCGGTTTAAATGCACTTTTAATCTAGGTTTCCAGTTACACATGTCGCACCGCGGTTAATGAACCTTGTGACGTCTTTAATTTCAAGCTTGTTTAGTCATTCGATGATAATTTTTGATAAGTCTGTGTCTTTTGTTGACGAATTATGTATTTAAATCATGCAACGAATTTTTGAAAATTTGACTCTTACCCTGTAATCTGATGTATTGCTCTGGCAATCACGTTGAGCCAACGGCCATTCTATACTCGTAATGTAAACAGACACTCGCATATTCAACTGCCGCACCTCTGTGTACGCATGTTTTCTATTGTTCCACATCACCTCCTTGAGACACACACTTTTTTCCGATCAACACCGACACATTATTCACACACTACACTCAATATATTCCATAGAAATCATATACAATTGTCCGGAGTTTTGTTTTTCAAACTTTTCATATCACGTATCATGACGGTTACTAAACAAGATGGCGCCAACTAATCGATTGGGTATTTATCGATGACGCCGCACATTTGACAATCGATAAGCCGGAAATTTGAATAATGATAAGTTAAAAATGGTGGGTTTGACGGCGAAAAATGCAGATTATTGATTGAATATTTATCGTGAGAGATTCTATACTTGAATTGAAGTAGCTATAAGGATATATATATATCGAACTGTATTTTATCGAGTCATGCGCCGAAAAAATTTTTTATCTGTGAATTTTTTCTGGATTTTTGATAATAACTCAATTAATAAGTTAAATAACAAAAAAATATTACTAAAAACACATTATTGAGAATTAAATTATTTAAATAAAACGTTAAATAACATTTTTTGAATCTTCAGATTTTTTTTTTGGAATTTTTATTCTTCGAAATATCTCGAAAATGGGGCAAAATTTGAAAAAATATTATCAAACTTTTTTTGTAGAGAATTTAATTTATAATATATTAGTTGTTATGGCATTTTTTATTATCTTACTTACTTATCGAGTTATCACTGAAAAAGTGAAAAAAATCATGAAACTCGCGACATTTCCAAAGGATTTTGTGTATATGATCCTTTTTCCTCTGCTGTCAAGATTTCCGTTATACATCCTTAAATTTAAATTGAGGTTGACGCCTTATTGTTTTCCGGCTAGAAATCGTTAGTTAATTATTAGTTGGATATACGTATGTGTGTTTTTACTCATGGTTCCTTTTGTGAATGTTTATTTCCGGCGATTTAGTCGGGGGCGCGATTTGCTACGAAGCGCGAAGAAGTCAACGGCGTGGAAATACTTGCGAGAGTCGAGCTATGTGCTTGGACGTTAGAGTGTAGAACACAGGGCGCTGGGGAGAATATTCTTCCCACGCTTGGGCATTTTTAAAACATAACGAGGCGACTCGAAAGGCCAGGGAATGTGTGCGATTATTACGAGCGCGGGACTAATATGATACATAATATAACTAGCAAAAAAAAAAAGTTCTAGTAGTGACAAATTAATTTCACTAATTGATATAACTTCGATATAGAATAAATGATGTCAATTTTTTTTTTTTTTTAATTAGTGAGATAGCCTTGGTCGCTAAGTAGAGCAGAGGGATTACCGCGTTCCCATTCTTTTCACAGAATTATCCAGAGGACCGAGAATAATGGACCATACATATGTGTGTCTTCAATCTAGAATTTTTTTTCTTCCGTTTCTTTCTATATTTTTAACAGCACACGATGGACAATTATTTGCGCTTTTTAAGCATCAGTAAAATTCTTCTTGTTATAATTATTTCTTTATATCTATTAAGACACTTGTAAAAATTTCTTTAACTATACGATAATACACGACTATCACAGTGTTCATTCGCCTCGACGATTCATAATTGCAACATTGGCCTGCTTCTCTTTTTTAAATGCATACAAACACGCGTGTATTTTGTGCTTTTTAACGGTCACTACCATAACAATTAATTTAATTAATCCATGCTTATAATTCCGCTTAAATTGGACTAGCGAAAAAAATTAATAGAATATCTCATTATAACCCTGTCGGCCACACGTTAGTTGGGCAAAAGCTTTTCGATAATTCAAGGAGTAATTTAATTTATTTTTTGAGAAGATTTTTTTGCAAAAGATCTTTCTGGCGAGAGGTAGAAATTTTAGTGCATGGAATTCCATTTTTCTTTCTGTCAATGACTCTTATACGCATGCGTGCTCTCGATAAGCTTTAAGGGTTGGAGGCCACCGCGCGCGTCCATGAGCAAATTGAAAGCTTGGCTGGTGGATGTTGATATCGTAAATTATTGTTCTGTTTGTGTGTATATAGAGCTGTACACATGGCAAACTTTTATGAAAGAGGAAATCTGTCTTTTTCAAATGTCTATATTGCGTCAGTAATGCTGAAAAGGGCGGATAATATATATATATATTTTTTCTTTAGTATATAATTTGATATAACTCGGTAAATAAGGGGAATGACAAAAAAATATTTATTAACGTCAACTAAGAGGGTATTTACTTCTCTAGAATAAATTTTTACTATATTTTTCTCTGTTAAAAATAAGAACTTTTTTTTTTAATCAGTAATATTTCAGAAACTAAGGGAAATAGAAAAAAATTTGATTGATGACTTTTTGTAGAAAATTTAATTTCTAACTATTTTTACTGATAACTCAGTAACTATGCGAGATAACGAAAAATGTCATGAAAATTAAATGATAGAGAATTAAATTCCCGACAAAAAATGTAGAGTAATTTTTTTCAATATTCTGCTTTGTTTTTGAGATATTTTGAAAAATCAAAATTTCAAAAAAATAGTAATATCTCAAAAACTCTTGGAGATACAAAAAAAATTTATTTTACATTTTTTGTAGGAAATTTAATCCCAAATTATTTAATTCCAATAAAATTTTTTCCTATCTGCCTTATTTAAAGAGTTATCGTCAAAAAACTAAAAAAAAAAAATCATAAAACTGTCAAAATTTCAATTAAAAAAATTAAAAGACATAATCAAAAAATTTTTCACGTCTGCCATAACTTCTAAAAAATCATATTCTACGATACAAAAATCATATTCTAGATACGTTAGCATGAACCCCGAGTGATACATACTCAGTATTTAGTAATTTTAAGCCTTTTCGCGAACATGCGCGTGGCATTAGTGACACGCGCGATATATAGAACGAGAAGCTTTTTACTGCAGCACGAGGCGCATCAATACACAAGACTTTCAGAGATTTATCCGCCAGGTCATTGCGCTGACGATTAATTATCCTCTCTTTCTCGTCGCCATCTACTCCAGTTCGTTATCCAACAAATGCTCTTTCTTTTTTTACATACATACCTCTTTTTCTCTCCCTGTTCATCAAGCATCCATTTAATCCTGGCGCAAAAAAGAGAGTCCAATTGTCGTGTGTGTCGCCGATGGTCAACTGCAGCTCAGATTAACCTGAAAAAAATTCCTCAGGTAAAAAAAAACATATCAAGTGTACGTGCGCGACTAGTATATATGCAGCCTACCGTGACTCCGGTCTTCCTTACTTCCGGTTGCCCGCACCCTTTGCCTCAGAATATATCTACAAACAAACGTATAGATAAATACAGTGATGTGATATAGCTGTTTAAAAAGTCACTGCGACGCTAAACAAAAAAAAACGTTAAAAGTTATTCCCCTCTTTAAACAACTTCATCTTTAAGTAACCAACTTAACTACACACCTAAACGTCCACACGTTATCCCTGGAATTCCAGGATCATCCTCTCTCTGTTTTCTATTGTTTTCAATGAGGCTCAATGGACTCATGTTACGACCATGACCTCGAAAATTCCCACGATTTTGCCTTGGATACCACGCATTTTAAATGCTTCACCTTTTTTCTCGCGCAATTTTTCTATCCTACAATATGGTTATAAAAAAAATTACTGGCAGAAAATATTTTCCATGTTCCGCTTTGAAAAAAAACAACGTATAGAAAAATGGCGGAAGAGTGTGGAAAGTATAGATAAGTCAAAAGGAGTAATTAGTATTCAAGTGTTGATATTTGACGCGACCCTATAGGTTTCTGACTGATGCACCTTGTGTTTAAGAATTTATGCGCCACGACACTCCTCCTTCGAGGCATAACAAATTCCTGACAAAAGGAATTCACTTGATGCGTATATCGTGTTCATTCACTACATTGGAAGTCGAGTAAAATCCTTACAGTTAAAATCAATGGATTTTTTCGATGTTTTCTTTCATGGATAGGGAAAATAAATGGTTTATAAAAATTTTTAACATTTACCACGATGATGACGAGCTTTGATGCAGTGCACAATATAAATTCCATGCATTCATGCATGACCTGTATAGATATTTACCACAGGCTCTATTGGATTTTCAATAAAAAAACTTTAACGTGCTATAGCCAATATCCATATTATAATAAAGGTTATTTAAAAGGGCATTCAATAATGTGGGGATCATAACGCTTGATAAAGTCAGTCAAATGAAAATATCAAGATAAAAAAAAATTCTTGATAAAAATTAAAAATAAATAAATACAACAAAACTCTATAAACTCTAGATAAGTTGAGATAAGAGTTTCAAACGCTCTCTATCTTAATTTAGACCTCACACAGTGTGAGTTTGTCTTCCAAGTCAGACAACATAGTTTAAGCGATGAAGACACAAGTGGCATTGCTGTATACTCCGAAAATTCAGTGTAAACATCGAATTTCTACCAAAAAAACTCGTCACTAGTGTCAAAATTGCGTATTATAGTTGGAAAAACACTTTCAAATTAATAATAACTACAGTTATTTCTATCTAAATTTAGCTTTACAATCGATGGTCAAGATTTTTTTTTGTGAAATATCCAAGCGTGTATATCCCTTGGATATTTTGTGATTTTCGTGATTTTTTTTTGTTTTTATGCGATAACTCGATAAATAGTCGAGATAACATAAAATATCATTAGAGTTAATTGATTCAGCATTAAATTTCCTACAAAAAAAATTGAATAAAATTTTTTTGTATCTCCCTTAGTTTTTGAGATGTCATCAATTTTTTGAAATTTTTATTTTTAAAAATATCTCGTAAACCATTGAAAATATTAAAAAAATCAATTTACACTTTTTATAGAAAATTTAATCCTCTATCATTTAACTTGAGTGACATTTTTCGTTATCTTGCTTTGTTCTTAAATTATCACCAAAAAACCGAAAAAATCACGAAAATCGCAAAATTTCCTCGACATGTATATATGCCTCTTTGAACATTCAAAAAAAAAATTTTTTTCGTCATCAAGCATAAAAAATTTGATCGTTATAATTAATTTAACTTGAAAAACAAAAAAAAAACCTTATCGTCTGACCAAACACAGGTTATTCCCCTCAAAAACCGCCGTTTGCACTTTATCTTATGAAAATTACCGCTATGACTATCGACTAGGAGTGGTTTATCCATTTATTTGGCGCTAGTGACGCAAAATCTCTTGTAAAATAAAATAAAATAAAATAAAAAAAAAAAAAAAATCCATCGGTATGTTACAGATGGAGAAGAGTGTATCGTGAAAGCCTCAGCCCCCGAGGCGAGCAGTCGAGGCACCCAGGAGGAAGCACCACCCGACGCAAGTGCTGAGCAAACATGCGACCAATCGCAACAGTCAACATCCGGTGAGTTAGTCCAGCACTTGTATCACTGTCTAATAAACCCCGAGTTCACGAGCACCATCAGAACCGAATTCTCATTCTCGTCACTGCCTGGTCCATCTAGATATCCACCAACAGCGCTACGTCGTGGAGACGATAACAATGACAACAGTAACCGAGCGGCGGATAGTGCGAGAGATCAGCGAGGAGAAGCCAAGCGGTCTAGACCAAACGGACGCTAGACCACCCGCGGCAGACCAGAACAACAGCAGCGAGGCAGCGAGAGACCCTGCGGCCCACTTAGAACTGACCGTAGGCGAGGAGGACAAGGCCAAGCGACAAACAGACGTAGACAACGACCCTAGCGACCCCAGCGACGTGTCTATGACATTTAAACTTGGCAACGTGTCACTCGTAAGCAACAGCTGCAAGCCCAATTCAGCCGTGAGACAATTATTCCCCAATCAGCGACTGATATCTCAACCTCCAGCCCTAACCAAAGTCTCAAACGTCCTGTCAACGGACGAAGCAACCGACAGCGATGGATCCGAGCGCTATCTGGTCACGACCGAGAGTTTGCGGCTGTTTGACTCGGTAAAGCGGGCAAAAATGGCCGGATCACGAAGCGACTCGTCCGAGAGTGACTCATCGACGATTCGGCGAACGATAGAGCGCAATGCACTGCGTCGGAGCCTGGTCTGCAAGTTTGACGGCAGCACTTCTAAAAAAAAAAATCTTATGAATAAGGATCTGACGCTGGAGGAGCGCATTCGCCAGCTTACCTGTGTAGACCAGGACGAGGACACGACGGGCGACAGTACTTCGGAAAGCGCTGGGGCCTCGGAGGGCACTGGTATGCTCGAATCCAAGCAGGAATTACCGGTAAGAACGTCGCCATCGGGAGAGGAGCGACCTCTGCGCAATGAACGGGTTGTCCGGCCGCTGATAAATTCTCAGGAGCATTCTTCGCCATCTCCGCCGCTGCACCACCACCACCACCATCATCACTATCATCACCACCATCACCAGTCTACGTACAAGAAGATCACTGACCTCTTTGGGCCAAAAAGAATCGAGAATATGCCGGACTTGGGTCTGGGCGATCGCACAACTCTCGCGAAATCCTCGTCCAAGTTGACTTCAGATGCTCGCAAGCAATTTCTGGCTAGTTTGGCGCCTCTGTCGTGTGTCGCATCAACTGGGGTTGATAGCCAAGACTATTATCAGTTGTCGTCAAAGGTGAGTAATCGAGATTCGATGAGTTACAACTCGGATTCGTCCTACAGCCTGGAGGATATCGATGCAGTGTTGCGGGGCGATGAGAGAAATTCGAAAAATTCCCCGGGTCCACCAGACGTAACTCGAGGCACCCCCACGGGCACGGGACCTAACGATATCGCCGATACAACGACCGACGAACTTTTAGCATTTGTGGAGCAAGACAAGACGCGAACTGAGCGCCTAAAACGACGTTATGACACGGATGATCATCAGGATTTGGTGGAGAAGATCAATGGAAGTTTAAATGATGATGAGGACGATGAGCTGAATGATTATGGATTTAATCGACGGCCCTCGGTACGTGGAATAAAGCCACAATTCGAGTCTACAAGTGAAATAGTTCGACAACTTCGCTATCGAACGCTTCCTGTATCGATTGCCGACTCACGAATGGTCGTACCGCCTGGCGCCTGGCCCTACTACGAAGCCGACAGCGTGGACAACAAGCGGGTAACATTTATCCAGGAGCCTGAGGAGATTAACGGCAAGACACGGGACAATACGATAAATCGAATAAACACAATGCAGCGGCAAATCGATGATATCTATCAAACAATCGCTGAGACTGCAGTGAGTGTACAAGGAAATATTGAGCGTGGTTCTTATCTTGAGAGTACGTTGCCGAGAACAGTACCACGGGCTACAGCTTCAACAGCAATAGCCGAGTGTCAACGTTACGACCAGAAGAATGGAGCTCACTTTCAAGATCATACGGCTCAACGAGTGAGAATGTCAGAAGTGTCAGCAACAAGCGCTTATAACAACACTTTGCCGGGTAAAAACAGAAGAGCTCCTGTTGCCTTGTCCAATTATCCGTGTGGAGTGATGCCGGTAGAGAACACCAAGTGCTATCGGACTATATACTTGCTTCCTAACGGCCTTGCCGACCCAACCTATCAAAATATCCAGAGAATTTTACCCGCACACTCATCACCCAACTACGCCACCCACATTGAGCGCTATCCCTACCCGAAAAACCCCAGACCCGACGACCATCCGCAACCACCGCCGCGCTACTACCCCAGAACACCCCCGGGCCACACTGCAGGCATCTCGCCGAGCATTACCGCACCGCAGCCGCTGCATCTTCACCTCCATCAGCCGGAAGAGGGATTTGCGGCTTCCACCATAGGCATGCAGACCCTGCAGTTGCAACACCATCAACACATATCGCAATTGGCTACTACTTACAACGTTCAGTCGCTGCCCGCGTACACGGTCATGGCGCCTTCCAGGCCTCAGCAGGAGTATCATCATCCTTATTCCATTCATCTTGGTCGCGGTGCGGCTGATATACAGACCCAGACCAATTCGGGTATTACCAGCAGTGCGGCAGGTTTTAATGGGTCCAGTCAGCAGCACCTTGTGAGTGTTGCCACCGCGTCTTCGGCCACGTCGTCCGTTTTGTCATCACCTACGAAATTGCATGGGATCAGTGGGAGTATGTGCTCGGCCGCGGAGCGAGGTGTTCCCGAGGGTGCTGCCAGTGCTCCAGCTCACGATTTCGTGTCTCAGGGTAATAGTATGGCTGCACATAGTATTGGCAACTCGTTCGTGGGACATTCCAACAATGTGCCTCCGCCCAACACGCAAAACTCAGTCTACTACGCCATGAATGTCTGAAATGGTTTGTTTTTTTTTTGTCCAAAGAATTATTCCAAGGTATGAAGAGAGAGAGAGACAGAGAGAGAGAGACAGAGAGAGATTGAGAGTATAGTTGAGATATTAGAGGGTTTTTTGTTGTAAATAGAAGTAAATTAAATTTTTATCAACTTCCATGGTCGAAAATGTTTGTTTTTTTTTTTAATTTAGGAAATATTGTTTGAAATGGTTTTTTTATATTTAAGGAGTTATATCCAGTTGCTCTGATGAAAAAGACGATTTTTCATGAATTTTTTGCTCAAAAAGTATTTTAGGATGGCATTAATGATTTTTAAAAATATTTTAAACTGTTAATTAATATTTTAATATGCTCAACTGACATGATTTCAATATGAAAAAATTTAATTTGCACATATTTAGCGTGTCGAAACACAAAAAAAGAAATCAATGAAAAGTTGAGAACATTTTACTTGCCGATATCTTGGATAAGGAGGGGAGTTAGACAATTTTTGTACTAGACCTTTTTTATAGATGATAAAATTCTTTACAAAAAAGCTCTCTTGAGAAAACCTTCTATTTTTGGTAGTTTTGAAGATATTTTAATTTAAAAAAAAATTTTTTTTTTGGTCTTTAGAGCGTACTAAAAAAAAAGGTGTTTGATGTTGACCACGATAGTTTAAATTATCAGAAATTGAAAATTCAATCAGATTCCTTTGGTGGATACATAAGTCTACGAATTAATCTAAGGCATGGTCAAAATTGGAATTTTTAGGATTTTCGACGAAAATTTTCATGAAAAACTGTTTAAAAAACAAATAAATAGTTATCGAAAATCGTATTCCTTAGTTTAATACCTCAGAAAATTGTGTTAAAATTTCAGATCGATCAGTTGAGTCATTTTTGAGAAATCCTGGTGCCCGATTTTGAAAACACCGTTTTTTAAAAGAAAAAAACGCGTTCAAAATTGCAAATAGCTGCGGACTCCATCCTATGTTATATTCTCTAAAATATTTATCAGATTGTTTTTAAAATTTTCTTAAAAAAATCTACTCAAAAACACATCCCAAAAGCGTTAAAAAAAATTTGATTTCTTCCAAAATTCCAACTGGATATAACACCTCCAAATACATAATGTGGGAGATAATTGGGCCACACGAGAGGCTTTTAATCATGGGCACTTGTCGAGTGTCTCGCCAAAAATTAGGATTGATTATATATATAGTTGGTATGTGACATGCTAAATGATTTACAAGTTAAAATCGCAAGTATTGTTCACAAATGTATAATTATTACTTGAATGGCAAAACGCGTAATTGTATATACTTATTTTCGGTGGTTATATTTTTATTTTTTGCATCGTCTCTACGTCTTTTATTTTTATACTCTGTTCCATTGTCCCCCTAAGTTATATAACTCAAATTATAATTTAACTGATTATTTCATGTGTACACCAGAGAAAATATAAAAAAAACGTGCGCTCATTATATAAATATATTTCGTGGATATATTATTATTTTATCACTCACATATATACACGAGATATATATAGAGAAAGATAATAATTCATTGACAAAACAATAACCAAAGTCGTAGAGCTGTTAGTTGTTGTGATATACATAAAATGTTTTCATCTGTAGAATTTTAGAATTAAGCCGAATCGGTATTAATTAAATAAATATATACGATGAGGAATGAAATATGTGAACAAATGAAATGTATTTGGTCCGAATTATAATAATATTATGATATTAAAATACTATAATAGAGCCTCATTGTTGTGTTGTTTAAATATTTTTCTCGATATAATTGCGCCTAGATGCAATAAATTAAAAAAAAAAAAAAAAAACGCCAATAAATCTTGTTCGAGTTAATTTTGATTTTATATAGTTATTAAATAAATTGATGAAAATAATTGTTTTTAAAATGCTATTCAAATTTATGAATGAGTATATTGGATAGAACGGTGGATTTTTGACAGTTTCGAAATTTCGAAATAAATTTTAATATAAAAAAATGTTATTATAAAAATGTGGGTAAATGCGTGTACGGGCTTTAAAACATTGAAGACTGCAATAATTACAACTCTGGCCTACTTGAAAAAATAAATAAAAATAAAGAGGATATCTGTCAATCCATGTAGAATAGTACAGTTTAGTGTGTAAGTTTTAATCTCTGTATAGAAAATGAAAAATTGCGTAATTCCTTGTAATGAAAGAGAGAGAGAGAACGAATAACTACATTGTACTATCGTACCTACTGACGAAAAATACCTTTTTTTAAGTATTTATATATATATATGCAAGAATATTTATTTATATATATACATATATACCTATGATAGAGGATAGTATAATATGTAATTATTTTTTTTAGTTACCTTTTTCCTCATAAATATCATTCCAAAGAATGACATTTTTTTTGTTATACAAATTATATTTATTTCGTGATATAAAACCTGTAGTATAATTTATTTTACCCTCTTTTTTTTATCATCCCTTTAAAATGATATATAGGAATATGCACAAAATATGTAAGCATATGTAAGCATCAGCAGGCCTTTTTGTAAACCTAAAATCATCCTATAGAGAAAAAAACCAAAATCCAAAATCTAACCTGTAGATGATGATAAAGTGAGAAAACTTTGTAAAATTAACAAAAAAAAAAAAACACATGTATTTGGGACCCTCCTTTAGAATATATTTAATAAAATGCCACTAACTTTGTAGTTTAGAAAACAAAGTCTTATGACAAATTGAGGTTAGGAAAAATATTTAAGAAAATAAAAGAGAAAATTACATATATATATATATATATACATACTTGTGTTGGGTGTTGTTGGCTTGTTTAATGGCGAGGAAAGAAGGGATTGGTGTTACAAGGTCGTTGAAAGGTGATGTAAAAGTGTTACACGGTGAAAGGTAGACACTGTAGACAGATTTTTCCCGCTTGTCAACTTTCTGGATCGAACACACACACACATCACACTAAAAATGGCGGAGTTCTGCAAATGGCCGTGTGGGGGCTCTGACGCGGAAAAATGGCGGAAATTTGAATGTTGATAATTTTTTGAGTCTGGAAAAAAATGCGTGAGTATGAAAATAATGTTAGTACGAAAAAAAAAAAAAAAAAAAACAAAACAAATACATTACTCATTTTGAGACATATTACGTCACTTATGTCAAAAAAGCAAGAAGTACCCTTTAGTCACCTCGTGATTTTCATGACATTGAATTTTTTTCCGTTTTTTGCTCGTTTACTCGATAACCGAGTGAGATAGCAAAAAATGTCATTAGAGTGAAATAATTTGAAATCAAATTTTCTATAAAAAACATAAATTACATTTTTTTATATCTTGCTTATTTTTTGAGATAATTTGAAAAATCTAAATTTTCAAAAATTAACAATATCTCATAAACTAAGAGAATTACAAAAAAATTTATTTAACATTTTTTGTACGAAATTGAAGCATGAATTATTAAACTTCTATAATATTTTTTGATATCTCGCTTAATAACGGAGTTATCGGCAAAAAATTGAAAAAAAATCGCGAAAACGGTCACCCTTAAAGATTTCTGAATGAAAAACTTTTTTTGTTTTTTAATCGATACTAAATTTGTTACTAAAATAATTATTATACAAGAGAATGGTCTTTTGGCATAAGAGACTCGATATGATCCGTGTATAAATTCACATGTCAGTATTATACGAGTAATGTTTAAGCAAGTGGACGAAAAAACAAAATGTTTCCAATAAGTATTCGATATTTGATTAAATAAGTAAAGGTAGTAGAGGAATTGTAAGTACATATTTTTCTCTCTGGACATCACTTACACACATGGGGAGAAAGGAAATTGATAATTTAACTTGCGGAAACTGCCAAGATATGAATGGATTCCGAATTTTGTATTTGTCAATAATTAGAATAAGGCTTTCGATCCCTTTTTCTGAATTAGACGATGAGAATAGCAAAACAATTTTAATAGTTATACAAATTCTACTCGTACAGTGTAAAAAAATGCATAATTATAGAAACTTTTGCCAATTCAAATTTATAAAAAAATAGAAAATTAAAAAAAAAATCAATCTAAATCTCCTTGGATATATCATTTACAAATTCTACTGTTTATTTTTTACAATAATAATGAGTATTAAAATAAATTGTTGAGATTTTTACAAAAACATATGTTTATCGTCTCGTCGTCTGTTCGGAATTGTTAAAGGAAAATAAAAAAAAAAATAAAACGGAATAAAATTCATGTATTAATCAAGCGTATTTAGCATATATACTGCGTATAGAGCTGATTATTTATAAATTGTATAGTTCAATATATCCCGTCATCAATATTAAAACGACTGAAAAAATTTTTTTTTACATATTTCATCAAAAAATTCATTAAAAACTACTTATTGCTAAAAAACAAAGTGTAAACTTGTTATTTTGAATTAATTTTTTGATAAAATATGCAAAAAAATAAATAAAAATTATCCGTCATTTTTGCATTAGTGACGCGATTTTAATGGAAATATTTTATGCTTAAATAAATTTCTTGTTGGGCGTATATATATGTTGGTTTTAAAAATGAAAATTCTGACAAAAAAAATAAATAATTAAGACAAAAAAAATATAATTTTACGAATGGTCAAAAAAAAAAAAAAACAGAATAAAGCTGTATATATCGAAGATTGTTACAAAGAAAAATCGACTAGCGTGACCAGTGTGTAAATAAAAAAATCCTCTACTCACAAAAAAAAACCCACATACTTTTCTAATTTATCTTGATATAAGGTTTAAACATGTTTTTTTTATTAATAGTCCGAATTTTTTTTTCGAATTATTACTGATTTATTAAAAAATTCACATTAGTAACTTATCATTAAAAATGCCTTATTGAATTAATAAATATTTCAAAGGCTGGTTTATCTACCTCACACAGTGAAATAACACATTCCAGAGGTACTCAATCCAGTTTAGGTTTTTTTTTTTCTTTTGTCATCGTCTTAATTAATTACGTAATTCCTCTCTCGTACAATTTTCTGTTTTTTTTTTTTTTTCTTTATCCGTTCAATTCAAATCGCTTTTGACTTATTTATTTGAAGCAATTGTACAAACTATTCATATTCAATACGTTGGATAATTTCGCCCTAAAGAAGAAAAAAAAAAGATGAATTTTTTTTTTCTTACGTATCATCGTCGTTTCTGCAAATGAATTGCCCCGTTGTCATAAGCTCGATATGACTATCACTGATAGAATACAAAATACTTCTGCGTGTATGCTATATATTAATTTTTTTTTCGGTTGATTATCATTCTTCTCGCATGATCGAGGAAAAAAAAAGATGACTAAACATTAAAAATCGTGCAACTTGAGGTAGATATGGCGCAATCTCATAAATGCTAGCACGATTTCACATTGTCAATCAAAATCAAGGCCATAATTTTATCATTCAATGATCGAAGGACTTTAAATGATCATTCTCGCGGACTTTAATCTAATTCAGGTTGTAAAAAAAAAACATAAAAAAAATTTTTTCCATCGGCTTAATCAAATATTTTTTGCATACAGTTCGTCAGAGTGTTTTTTGTTTGCCATCAATATCAATGACGTAATGAGTGTAATGTGAGACTTACAATTTCCGGCGCAGCAAGCCAATTGTTTCACGATTAAGTTCAGTGAGAAGAAAGTGTTTTTTCTAAATAGAAAAAAAAAAAACGACAAACCCCCTACAAAATAATGCACTTTCTTCTTCTAACCACCTCGGGTGGCTCTAATGCAGCTAATATAGCCTCGTCAAAGACATTCTTAAGCCCTTTCTGCAAAACAATGACATATTTGTAGTTTGACTACCATTGATCTTAGAATGTTGTTATTTATCATCAAGTTACCTGTGTCAAAGCGCTGCACTCCACGTATTTAACTGCTTTCAATTCTTTAGCCAATTTCTCACCCTGTTCACCGGTTATAGGCTTTTGTTTATTTTTTGCCAGTTTCTCAATTGTCGCAGCGTCATCCCTTAGATCAATTTGTGTGCCAACTAGTAGAAACGGCGTCTTCTGACAATGGTGAGTTATCTCTGGAACCCACTGCAATTACGAGAATCAGTTTGTGTCCGATGCAATTACTGAGATTATCTGGGAACTTACCTTTTCTTTAACATTCTCAAATGATGAAGGTGATACTACGGAAAAACAAACTAAAAACACGTCTGTTTGAGGATAACTTAGAGGTCGCAGCCTGTCGTAGTCTTCCTGTCCTGTAAATTAACATTAAAAAATTAAATTTCTTCAATATATAATGAAGAAAAAAAAAAAAAACAACTTGTATATTAACATAATAGTGGCATGATTTTTTGTTGATTTTCAACAGAATAAAAATTTCTTTCAATTATATCACTTGTCGAAAACAAAAAAGGCGAATCGTCGACAAGTATGCGAGCATTTTACTTGCTTATATCTCGATAAGGAGATGAATTAGACGAATTTTGCTAATAGCCTTTTTTGTAGGTTATAAAATTCTCTACAAAAGAGGTCTCTTGGTAAAAAATTCTATCTTCAATAGTTTCAGTAGTATTACCGTATTTTTGGTCTTGGGCAAGCGATATTGAGGAAATGTGAATTTTTTCATAGTTTATAATTGATATTACCTGCTGTGTCGAAGAGACCCAAGGTGTAGGGTTCACCACCAATCATCACCGTGACAGCATAGTTGTCAAAGACTGTTGGGACGTATTCCGATGGAAATTTGTTGGTGGTGTATGAAATTAAAAGGCAGGTTTTACCGACTGCCCCGTCGCCCACCACCACACACTTAATTGTTTGCATCCTTGTACTGATTGTCACTGTTAACAAAATAAAAAAACTCTCATGAATTTTGACAATAATCCAAGTCAGTTAACTGTGGTTTTTTTTTCTACACTTTTGCGTGGAAACGTGACGTGAATGTGATTGCGAAAGGAGCAAGTGGTGTATTAGGGTAAATTTGAGGAATCGATAGCGATATTAGTGATTAAAGACAGCACGGAAGGACAACAGGAAGTCGCATGGACAGTTGTTAACGACGCAAATGAATTACTGTGGCGTTGCGGCCATGGAATCATGCGCAAGTTGGGGATCATTGAACTGAGGAGGTTCGGTTAGGTGTAACGTTGATAAGTTGCAAGCTGCACTGCACATATGCATGCCGGAAAAATTGTTTTTCGAGGAGCCATTTTGCCAGACACTGGCGATGCATATTACCTGACTCTTGTGAAACACGAGACTGTCTATCGGCAATGGACGGCAGTGATTCGAGTGCGGCACGTCGTTCGAGTGCACGCTGTTTGGCTGACTCTGTCTATCCCGCGGTGGTACGTGGTAAAAATTAAAAAGCAAGAACTCACAAGCAACTGGGCGTCGACAACAATTTGCTGTCACAAACCGTTCCAACTTGCACTGCACGGAAACTCGCCTGTCGATGAGCAATCTTTGCAACAATGGCGACCCCTTGTGCAGAAGCTTCAAGCACCTCTGGCGGCCATTTCGCGAAGAAGCGCCGCCCGGCCGGTATTGAGGAAAATGGTGGTGGTGGTATATATATTTTTGTAACCGCTATCGGTAATTCAGAAACCCTGTTGATAAATAAACAAAAAATTAAATAAAACTTTTTTGCATTTTTAGAAATAATTTCAGAGTTATCTCAAATGTTTATGTTAATTTTTAGAAATATTGCAACATTTTTGACCCCTGGAATGACCCATAATAGCAATAATTTTAATAAAAGAGATGAATAAGAAAAATACAGATAATTAATTTTGATTTTTTGATAGAATTCTATATGAAATAACGTCATAATCATGATGAATATTTACAAAAAAACAATATATTATTTAATAAAATACATATATTATCGGTGAATATTTTTTAAAACAATATTTCAAAGGTACTTATATAACGAAAATTTTATTTGGGGGCTGCAGAACATGATTTATACATGTATATAGGGATTGAAATTTTGTGATTGGTTGATATTAGTCGTCCGATCGGATGATCGCCCGAGGGCTGCACTGAAAAGCTGATTATTTTTGAAATAATCATATCTGTAATTGTTATCATTTTAACTATCGAATGTTTTTTTATTGTTAAAAAAAAATAGAAACCTTGTTTGATATAATTTTGTTTTTCAGAGTATTTTTTTTCTCATTTTCAACCTTAGAAACTTGATAGGGCTTGTAAACTTTGCATATTCCTTGCTCCAATTATTTCAATCATTATAATCGCAGAATAAACTTCACATTGAAGAAAACAAAGTGAAGTTTATCTTCGTTTCGTCTTTTTATATTATTAACATTTTTGAAATTTTTATAGTAATTATTAATTATACTACTCGGTCGATTCAACGCTCACAACCATTTCCAGTTATTGCATTTCTTCTCTTGAAGTTATTTTCTTCTTTCTTTTAAACTTCACTAATATAGTATAACTTAAAAAAACCCAATCATGATATTTTTCAATTTTTTAAAATATAAATTCCATTAATAGTGGTGAGGTGTGAATTCGAGGAATCTTATCGAAGTGGTAATTTAAAAATATCCGACGTCTTAATCGCATAATAATTCTATTGCACGCCCCGTATATGCGCAGCATAGGTGTGCTCTGCTCTCGCCACGCGTCGATTTTTTTTATTGCTATCACCGTGGGTCTATAAAATTCGAAGCTGTGAGACACGTTTTTCAAATATTTTTCAATGCTCGACATGTTCGAAACTCGTGTAGTGATCGTATTTTTCATCGCATCGACAACTGGCATCTGTGCCCGGTTGACTTCAATCATTAACACAGAGTCAGGACCAGTTCAGGGTGAAATATTAAAAACAGTTCGCAACTCACTTGAATTTTCGTCATTTCGTGGAATCCGCTATGGACGTGCACCCATTGGGGAGTTCAGATTTAAGGTGAGTGGCTCAAATCCTTATATCATCCATGAACAAATTTAAGTTCTGTCTTATCGCGACTCTGCAGCCTCCGGTGAAGGCTGAGCCGTGGCAGGATGTTTTTCAGGCCACTCAAGAGGCTACCCCATGCCCCCAGATGGACTTTATCCATGAGGAAACATTTATCGGTGACGAAGACTGCTTGAATCTCAATGTTTACTCACCTAAAACGGATTTTTCCGGAAATTTTTCTCTTCTGCCAGTGATGGTGTGGATCTATGGTGGTTCCTTCGATTCCGGATACACTAACATGTCTCTGTACGGTCCGGACTTCCTCCTAGAAAATGGCGTGGTGGTCGTGGCGATGAATTACCGCCTTGGACTCTTGGGTTTCCTGTCTCTGCATTTGCCCAACGTTACTGGCAACGCCGGGCTCAAGGACCAGGTTCTCGCGCTCAAATGGGTCCAGAAGAACATCGGAAAGTTCGGCGGAGACCCAAACAGTGTTACTATCTTCGGTCAGAGTTCTGGAGGCGTCGCAGTTGATTTCCACGTGCTCTCAGAAACTTCAAAAGGTAAAAAGAACATGGAAAATTTTTTTTTTTAATGATTTCTTCTGCTCCAATGCCTGATTTTGATTGATTTGTTGGTCTGATATGTCTTTCACATGTTTTAAATTTAGTTGGAGCCATAATAACGATGATTTAAAAAAAATTTTCAGGTCTCTTTCACCGATCGATTTCCATGAGTAGTTCCCCCTTGTGTGAGTGGGCTTTTTCCACTTCTAGACAGACTGAATCTCGCAATCAACAGCTTGGTAGATACTTAGGAATTAATTCCAAGGACGAAAAGGAATTTTTAAGCGAGTTGATGACCAAATCTGCAGAAGAAATCGTTCGGGCAACGCAAAAAATGCCAAATGTAAGTTGAAAAAAATTTTTTATCGAAAGATATAACGGTAAATTGTGTTTCGGCAGTTTGATCCGAGGTTTAAACCCACCCTGGAAGATTCAGAAATCGCTGGAGTCACTGCATTCATTACTGAATGTGCTCTGAGTCGCTACAAGTCCGGAAAATTCCAACGGTTGCCTCACATGACTGGATTTATGGCCAATGAAGCATTTAAATACATTAATGGTGAGTGAAAAAATTTTTTTAGATATCAAATGTTCTTCAATATTTTGCTGATATTGATATAAAATTTTTTTACTATCAATAGGCCTCATGGATGCGATAAATGAGATGAAAAATAAATTTACCAAAGCTGAAAATGAACTTTTTAAGTCTTTTACAAATTCAATGCCAGATTTCATGCTTTCACTAGTGAAATCAGTTAATATTACTGTGGATGCAGCTTTTAATGCATTGAAAAACGACTTTGAAAAGGTAAATGAATTTTTTCAATCATGAATTATTCAATGACTGCATATAAATCTCGATTTCAGACGGCAACGGAAGTATTTTTTTCACTTGGAATCCAGACAAAGCTCGACTACATGAAGAACTATGATGTTCCACTTTTTGTCTACAATATTTCATTTACTCCCGATGAATCTATGCACAGATACTTATACAACATCGACAAAAAACGTAACATAATTGAGTTTTAGTTTCAGGTGCAAAGTTTAACTTACATTTTTTTTACAGGTGCGATGCATAATGATGACCTGCCTTATATTTGGCACGTTGATGTCTACAAGTTCACGCAGGATCCAAGGAATCCGTTTGTCATGATGCAGAACAGGCTCAGCCGCATGTGGACGAATTTTGCCAAGTACTCGAATCCCACGCCGCACAGTTTGAACAGCATTCTCGTCCCAAACACTGTTTGGCCTCAATATCAGATGACTGGTCACTATTTAAACATTAATCAGAACCTAACGATCATGAGTAATAGGCGAAAACTGCAGTCGGTTCTGCTAAAGCAGTTTTACGATAAAATTTTGGTAGAAATCTTCAGCGAATGTTCGTAAAAAGTTTTTTTCTTCACATTTTATGACATTAATCTCACTTTAATTCAGTTTTAAGGGTCATAATATCGGAAAATATATACTTGAATAATACAGAAAAATGTGTCATAAGCAATGAAAAAATTGAGAGGCAACTCCAAATACTAACTATCTATGTTTCTGACATTAATTCCCACCAATTAATCTTCTTCGGATTTTAATCACGTACCAAAAGTGCCAGAGGCATTTTTGATTCATGATTTTTATTCTTTTTTTATCTGCTAATTAACTGCGCATGAAGGTAACAATTCGATTCTCAATTGAAAACATCGTTTTTTTAGTGAATTATTCTTCAATTAAATTATTATTCAGCTATATGTATCAAAGAAGGTTTTTTTTTTTTACAAGATTGAAACAATGAATAAAATGTAGGTATGTAAAGCAAAACTAAAATATTCGCAGCTGACTTTGAACTAATTCACGAAGATAAGCAAGAACGGCTTAGGCGACTTTCAAAAGTGCTAAAAGCTGCATATTATACAAGACACCAAGTTGTTAGAAGCTATCTATTGTGAATATATGAATAGAAATAAACTTTTACAACAAAAATGAGATCATAACTGGCCTGAACGTTTTATAAACTGCATAATATCGACTCGATGAGGTCCAACTGGTTGTGGTGTGCTGTTCTAGTGGTCAATACTGTCTGTCATGACGTCGACAATAGACTGACGGAGATAATCATGACAGAAAAGGGTCCTGTGCAGGGGGAGATAATAAAAACAGTGAGAAAATCCGTGGAATATTCATCCTTCCGAGGAATTCGATATGGCAAACCACCGGTTGGATACTATCGCTTCAAGGTAGCGTTTAATTCGGATTAAAATCGTGTAGTTACCAATTAAAAATTTTTTTCTGAGGCTCCACAAGAGGCAGACAACTGGTCAGAGACCTTCCAAGCTATCTCCGACGGAAATCCGTGCCTTCAGCTGGTTAGCAGCTCTGAAAACACGGTTATTGGAAGTGAGGACTGTCTAAACGTAAATATCTACACTCCCAAGACGAATTTCTCGGGAGATAATGCGACTAACCTGCCGGTGATGGTGTGGATCTACGGTGGAAGGTTGTCGGAGGGTTCCAACAACCGGAGTTACTACGGTCCGGACTTTCTCATCGAGAATGGGGTCGTGGTAGTGTCGATGAACTACCGCCTGACGGTTTTTGGATTTCTGGCGCTGAATTTACCAAATGCCACCGGAAATGCCGGTCTAAAAGACCAGCTTCTCGCTCTCAAGTGGGTGCAGAAGAACATTCGAGCTTTTGGCGGTGATCCGGACAGCGTGACGATCTTTGGAACCAGCGCCGGCGGACTTTCCGTCGACTATCACGTGCTGTCTGACGCCTCTCAAGGTTTAATCACTATAAAAATGAGAATTTGATCAATTAAAAAATTTTCAAATTCATTTTTTAGGTCTGTTTCATCGATCAATCAGTATGAGCGGATCTCCGCTGTGCCCTTGGGGTTTTTTTTCGGCCTCTGAAGCCGAAGCGCAGGCTTTCGTCTTGGCTCGGAAGCTTGGAATCTTCATTCGAGACAAGGAGGCTCTTCTTGAAGCTCTGTATGATGTTCCGGCTGAAGATTTGGCCTTAACAGCAGCAACTATGTCCATCGTAATGAATCTATCATGAAAAATTCGTGATTATTAATCACTTTTATTAAAAAGACGTATATTTTTTTTGTTAATCCTTTGCTAACTCAGTAAATAAGCGTGATAACGAAAAATATGATAAAAGTTAACAGATGAAAAATTTAATTCCCTACAAAAAATGTAGAATAAATTTTTATCGTATTTTGCTTTGTTTTTTAGATATTTATAAAAATAAGAATTTTATAAAAATTTTTCATGTGAAGAAAGATGAAAAAAATTTTTATATACATTTTCTACTGAAAAATTAAATCTTGAATCGTTTTATTTTAATAACAATATCAATTATCTTGATTATTTATAGAATTATCGCGAAAAAAATAGCTAAAATCATCAAAATATTTTTTTTTCGATTAAAAATGTTTTTTACCTCAATTCTTTTTTGTTCAGATCCTTCCACCATTTAGACCAGTCATAGAGGATCGAAGCATCGCAGGAAGTGATGCCTTTCTAACGAAATGTATCATCGGTAGTTACCAGTCGGGGAATTTTAGCCAACTTCCGCATTTGATGGGATTTATGGCCAACGAATCGATAGTATTCCTTACACGTAAACATTTCCTCTTTGAGAATAACCCGATTTTAGTATAATTAAACGATAAATATTTCCCACAGCATTTGCAAGAAAGATACAATCAATGGATTTTGCACTGGAAATCTTTCAGAAAATTCAATCCACTACTCTTGTGGATGTTCGTTCTACATTTCCAGCTCTAAATTCCCAAGCTAAACGCACCGATGGCATTGATAACGCACTCATCAACGTGAGTTTTTCTTTCTTTTGTGGTTTGCCTAAATAGAAATAATTTTTTTATTGACTGCAGGACGCATCGGATTTTTTTTTTATCAGCGGAATCGACTCTAAGCACCAAATGCTGGTTAACTACAGCTCTGCGCCGGTGTATTACTATAAAAACTCCTTCATGCCCGAGGTCTCTGTGCACAAACTTCGATACGGATTTAATAGAACAGGTAATTCGGTCGTTATCACAAAGAAAAAGCAATAAATTGATGTATTTTCATCTGGCAGTTGCTGCTCACGGTGATGATGACGTTTTTGTCTGGCACGTTTCGACCCTGAATTTTCCCAGAGACCCTAGCCACCCATTTGTCATCATGCAGGATCGGATAGCCAAAATGTGGACAAACTTCGCAAAGTATTCTGACCCCACGCCACTCGGAACTTGCGACCCGGTACTAAATATCACCTGGCCAGAGTCTGGAGCAGCTGGAACGCATTTGCAGATCGATGCAGAGCTTTCTGTCGGTCGGTTCAGACCCACTCGTTCGAGTATGAAAATTTACCAGAGAGCCTTCGACGCAGCTGCGCCCCAGATTTATCAATGCGTCCAATCCAGTGCTGGATACATTTGGCCTGGACCGTGGATTTCCATTGAGGTAAAATTTGATTATACTGGATGGTCGATCCTCGGACTGCAGATTTTTTGTTCCAGATGACGTTCATGCTGACGATTTGGCTCGCATCTGGAATATAAAATATTTTTCGATGACTTAATAACTGAGGTTTTATGTAGAAAATGTAGCCCAAGGCTGACAAAACACAATTTTTAATAAACTAGATTTTATCAAGTATTAAAAAAGTAAGAAGCAAAATAATTGGAAAGTTAATTACATCAGCTACTGATACGGAAGGGTATTTTAAATACATTTGAATTTCTGTGTTGATTATAGAGTAAATAAATATTGCATATACAATATATACATATTTCGTAAAAATATACAAAGTAGATTGCATATACAACAGTAATAAAATGTTTTAAACGATAAAAAAAATTTTTTCCTCAATGTATAAGCACTGTGCAGGAAGTTTGAAACGTAAAAATATAACCAAGAAATCCGTTAACAAAATATTCATAACATATTAGTTTTACAGACCATGGTGGTCAATCTATTTCTGCTATTATTTGTGACTGTCAGTGGATTTTTCATTGACGAAAAGTTGACAGAAGTAGTTCAGACGGACAAAGGTCCAGTTCAGGGAAGAATTCTTAAAACAGCTGGGAAGTCTGTCGAATTTTCCTGCTTCCAGGGGATTCGTTACGGCAAACCACCGATCGGATACTATAGATTTAAGGTAACGTGTCTAAAGAAAAAATCTCAAGTTTCCATATTGACAGAATGATTTTTTTTAAGCCCCCTGAGGAGGCAGAGAGTTGGACCGAGATCTTTCAGGCCACTTCAGAAGCGGTTCCCTGTCCACAACAAAAACCTACTGATGCACATTATATTGGCAGAGAAGACTGTTTACACCTCAACGTCTACACTCCAAAAACGAATTTTTCAACTGCTAACGCTACCAGCCTGCTGCCGGTAATGGTCTGGATTTACGGTGGGGCTTTTCACAGGGGTTTGATCAGCCTGAACGAGTACGGTCCGGATTTCTTCATCGAGAATGGGGTCGTGGTCGTGGCGATGAACTACCGCGTGGGAGCCCTCGGGTTTCTGTCGCTGAATTTACCCAACGCCACTGGAAATGCCGGTCTAAAGGACCAGGTTTTGGCTCTAAAGTGGGTACAGCGGAATATCCGAGCCTTCGGCGGTGATCCGGACAACGTAACGATCTTTGGCCTGAGCTCCGGTGGCGCCTCCGTCGATTATCACGTGCTGTCTGACGCCTCTCAAGGTCTAATCACTGTAACACGAGTGTTTTTGATCAATTCAAAAATTTTAAATGTACTCGTTAGGTCTGTTTCATCGAACAATCAGTATGAGCGGATCTCCATTCTGCCCTTGGGCGTTTTATTCATCCTTCGGAAATGAAGCGCATGCTTTCCGCATTGGCCGGATGCTCGGGATCTTCACCGAAGACAAGGAGACCCTTCTCGAGGCACTTTACCACGTATCTGCTGAAGATGTGGTTACCGCAACTTCGACTATGGCTATAGTACTACTATTATATCTATTGGTCGGTAATAAACTTGCTATTTTTTTCACAATCTTTTCTCTGTTCAGATTTTCGGGCTGTTTACACCAGTTATAGAAGACAAAATAATCGCAGGAAGCAGTGCGTTTTTGACGAAGTGTACTGTTGATGCATATCAATCCGGGAATTTCAGTCAACTTCCACATTTGACGGGTTTTATGACCAACGAGTCGTTGATACACATTGAAAGTAAGCATTTCTTCTCCCACAACGTTTTGTACATAATCTATTATAATATAATTTCACAAAACAGCGTCTGATATACAGGAAGCAGTTGTGGATTTTTCTTTAGAACTCTTTCAAAAACTAGAATTGACGGCAGGTGGACAATTTCGTTCTACGTTTACGACTTTAAATTCACAAACGAAAATATCCAAAAGTGTTGATAATCAAACCTTGAATCGTTTTATTGACGTAAGCCTGACTATTAATTAATTTTTTTAATTATTTTTTCAATATTGAGTTTAACTAAGTTTTTCAATGCAGGAGGCATCCCATGTTCTGTTTATCGGCGGGGTTGACTTTAAGTACCAAATGCTGGTTAAATACAGCTCTGCCCCGGTGTATTACTACAAGATTTCCTTCGCATCCAATGCGTCTCTTCACAAACTCCAACGTAGGATCGACAAAATTGGTCAGTCAATCGATAAGTATTTTTTTTCACCCAATTGTAAATAGTACTTTGCATTAGGTGCTGCTCACGGTGATGATGAGGCCTATGTACTAAATATGCAGGGTGTTCCAACAGACCCTGCCGATCCATTTGTCATTACGCGCGAGCGAATAGTCAGAATGTGGACAAATTTCGCGAAATATTCTGATCCCACGCCACTTGCAACCTGTGACCCACTGCTAAACATCAGTTGGCCAGAGTCTCGAGCAGCTGGAACACATTTGGAGATCAACACAGAGCTTTTTGTCGTCCGATCCACACCAATTAGTTCAGATTTACGAATTTACCAGAGAGCCTTCGACATAGCTGCGCCTCAGATTTACCAGTGCATCCAATCCAGTGCTGAACGCGTTCTACGTAGATCGCAGATTTTCTTCGAGGTAAAACTTGATTATACTGAATGGTCAATCCTCAGACTGCTAATTTTTTTTCCAGGTGCTGTACATGGTGACAGTTTGGCGCACATTCGGAGTGTAAAATTTTTTCCAAAGACTTGGAGACGATTGCATGGAGGAAATGTTCTAGAAGACTATAATCGAATGCAAATTTTTTACTTAAATTAAGTCTTTCTTAAGTACTGGTTTCGGTCACGCAGAGCTATAAATTGCATATGCAATAGTATATTTAAATGCTCTAGACGATAATAAAAATTTTTTCCTCAATAAAAGCACTGTGCCAGAACTGTAAAATATAGAAACGGATAGTCAGGAAGCCTGTGAAAAATATTTACTCAATTATTAATTTTAAATACCATGATATTTTATTTATTTTTGCTATTTGTCACAGTCAATAGGTGTCACAGTGACGCAAAGCTGACAGAAGTGGTTCAGACAGACAAAGGTCCAGTTCAGGGAAGAATTCTTCAAACAGTCGTGCAGTCTCTCGAATTTTCCTGCTTCCAGGGGATTCGTTACGCCAAACCACCGACCGAATACCATCGATTCAAGGTAACACTACTAAAAAATAATAGTTGGGTCTTAATATGGGCAAAATTAATTTTTAAGGCCCCCGAGGAGGCAGACAGTTGGACCGAGACCTTCCAGGCCACTTCAGAAGCGATTCCTTGCCTGCAAAAGAAATTTCCCGACACATACTTAATCGGCAGAGAAGACTGTTTACATCTCAATGTCTACACTCCAAAAACGAATTTTTCAACTGCTAACGCTACCAGCCTGCTGCCGGTAATGGTCTGGATTTACGGTGGGGCCTTCTACAGAGGTTTTATCAGCCTCAACGAGTCCGGTCCGGATTTCTTCATCGAGAATGGCGTTGTGGTCGTGGCGATGAACTACCGTGTGGGAGCCCTCGGGTTTCTGTCGCTGAATTCACCCAACGCCACTGGAAATGCCGGTCTAAAGGACCAAGTTCTGGCTCTAAAGTGGGTGCAGAGGAATATCCGAGCCTTCGGTGGTGATCCGGACAGCGTGACGATCGTTGGCATCAGCGCCGGTGGCACCTGCGTCGACTTTCACGTGCTGTCTGACGCCTCTCAAGGTCTAATCACTGCAACACGACTGTTTTTGATCAATTTAAAAACTTTAAATGCACTTGTTAGGTCTGTTTCATCGGTCAATCAGTATGAGCGGGTCTCCGCTCTGCCCTTGGGGGTTTTATTCAACCTCAGAAAATGAAGCGCATGTCTTCCGCATGGGCCGGATGCTCGGGATCTTCACCGAAGACAAGGAGACCCTTCTCGCGGCACTCTATCACGTTCCAGCTGAAGATTTAGTCGCTGTAGCTGCGAATATGGCTCCCGTACTACTATTCTATGTTAGTCCATATTAAATCTGTTAATTTTCTTCATTACTTCTCTCCTTGTCAGGCCATCCCGCTATTTACACCAGTTGTAGAAGACGAAACAATCGCAGGAAGCGACGCGTTTTTGACAAAGTGTATTATTGATGCATACAAATCTGGAAATTTCAATCAACTTCCACATTTGATGGGTTTTATGGCCGACGAATCATTGGTATTTTTTGAAAGTAAGTAGTACTCCTTTTTTCACAGTGTTTTGCATGATTTAATAATCATATTAAAATTTCTCAAAATAGCGCCAAATGTGCCGGAACAGTTGGCAGATATTTTATCAACAATCTTGAAAAAACTTGAAGTAACAGCGGGTGTACAATTTAATTCTACATTTGCGACTTTGAATTTACAAGCTAAAATATCTAAAAGTGTTGATAATCATACCTTGAATCGTTTTATCGACGTAAGCCTGATTATTGATTTTGTTAAATTTTCTTAATATTTAGTTTAGCTAAGTTTACCACTGCAGGAGGCTTCCGATGTTCTGTTTATCAGCGGGGTCGACTTCAAGAACCAAATGCTGGTTAAATACAGCTCTGCCCCGGTGTATTACTACATGAATTCCTTCGCATCCAATGCGTCTCTTCACAAACTCCAACGTAGGATCGACAAAATTGGTCAGTCAATCGATAAGTATTTTTTTTCACCCAATTGTAAATAGTACTTTGCATTAGGTGCTGCTCACGGTGATGATGAGGCCTATGTACTAAATATGCAGGGTGTTCCAACAGACCCTGCCGATCCATTTGTCATTACGCGCGAGCGAATAGTCAAAATGTGGACGAATTTCGCGAAGTATTCTGACCCCACGCCACTCGGAGCTTGCGACCCGCTGCTAAACATCAGTTGGCCAGAGTCTCGAGCAGCTGGAACGCATTTGCAGATCGATGCAGAGCTTTCTGTCGGTCGGTTCCGGCCGGTAAGCTCGAGAGTTGAAATTCTCGAAAAAACATTCGACGTAGCTGCCTCTCAGATTTACCAGTGCTCCAGTGGCGGTACTGTATACGTTCTAAATTTTTTTTCGCTATTCCAATATTTTTTGATTCCATTTTTTTTGAAATATTGAAGGATAAAATATTTTTTATTATTCAATGCTGTGTTTTTCTTCAGAAGAGTAAATTTTCTCTGTTTTTTGATGGTTTTTTCTCAATCTATCATACTTGGGCATTTATTTTTTTTTGATCTTTTGCCTGGTATGCTACAGATAAGGCACAACTTCTCCAGTTAGCGGATAAACAAACGGAGGACTTTGCTAAAATCACAGATAAGATTCCCATCATCCGGGTAATGACGTGTTCATTTTTTTCTCTTACTTAAATACAGTACTGCCGGTTCAAAAATTTTTTAACCCTAATAATATGGAATAAGCAAAAAATTAAAAAAAAAAAAAAAAACGCTTATATATCAGATTTAATCAAAGTTGTCGTCTAATGACTCCCAAATAGTCGAAATTTGTGTTTTTGATCATCACAAATGTTTTATAAATTTTTTTCATGGCTATCTCTGTTTTCTAAAAATTATTTAAACAATGTATATTTTTTTTTTAATTAGAAAAAATCACTAGAATTTCGCTTAAAACTCAATTTTCAGGGTAATGAAAATTTAAATTTCTATTTATTTATGTTTCTCTAGGTAGTGTCAAGTACTTCAAAATCAAATTAATTTTTTCCGTATAGTTTATTACCATTGACATAATATTTACACATTGATAACAAGCAGAAAAACTCTAAAAAAACATATACCTCAACGCTGTAAGTATATCAAAGGCTTCCTTCATGAATCACTCAATTAAGTTTCTAAATTAATAATGTATGTATTTCAACAGTTCCAGAATTAATTTGGCATCTCATTTATAGAGGCATTTTAACCCCCCTTTTCTTTCTCGACATGAATTTTAATCACTCTGTGATAGAGAAACCTGATAATTTCCGGTAAAAACACGAGTTTTGTTTGCTCCAGTATTTTTTTTTATGTCTTTTTAAAGCTGACAAATATTCAAATTGGGCTTTAAAATTAATCAGTAGCACTATTTAACATGTTTCTATCAGTTAATCTGTGTCAAGGTATTTTTTTCATGGTCTTAAAGGAATTTTCTTCCGAATTGACCATGAAAAATCTAGGTTGCGGATGTGCAATCAAGCAAAGTGCATAATAGACAAGTACGTTTATTGAATTGTTGATAAATTTTGTCAATTCATTACCAGCAACTCATCAAAATATACAATGTATATTTCTTTATAATCAATTGACTTTGAATAATCTCTTTCGAACAAAAGTTCAGCTATCAGAAGAAATAATTATCTCTGTGGTTTTCCTCTAATAATTTATTACCAAGCCTGGTGTAATCATGATTTTCCACCACCTGATTCGTCGCCGACTCCTATCTGGCTAATTACGACAGTGTGAAAGGTGTACGAAAACATAAGCAGCTGCCGTGAATTATATGCTCGTTCAATTCATTGTTACGCCAAACGTCAAACTATACACACAATCAGCCAGCAGCTAATAATATTCAGGTGAGTTTATTATTCCTGCTCTTATCTCTCTGATAAAAAAAAAAATATATATTCCACAAGAGAACAATGGACCAGACGATTACTGCGGTCATTCACGTATATCCAAATATTTCCGCGATTAAATGATTCAATTTTTTCATCAACGAAAATCAAATTAAATCGTTGAGAGTGTCTTGTCAGTGGCCTTGCGATGACTTTTTGATAAGTCTCATAGTAAAGCACGATAACATTGACCTCTGAAAGATATATAATACAACTTCAATTGTCCGAGGCCACGCTGTAGCGCATGTGCTCAAATTTTTTTTTTTTTTCACGTCCGTGGGCTAAATATTTTTCCAGGAATCACACACAGTAGCATATTAGACTCTCTCCAACTAATTGCACGCGCATTTTGCAACACTTAACTCGTGATTTTATTCAAGATCAGAGAAATCCACGTTTGTACACAGTCACTGCAATTTTTTAACTCACGTATACACCTTATTAAATTATTATACACTTTAGGAAGTCGATCAATCATGCTCGATAAATCGCAATAATATTTTTTGACTGTCGAAAATGGGAAATTTTTGTCCCCTGATAAATTGTTAACTAAATAAAAACGAAATATTAGTCAGAATTCGACTTGAAGTGGGGAATTTTTTTTGTTGATATTTCTTCACTGCTAAATCATTGTAAGAATAAATTTCATACAAGCGATATGGCGCGTCTCGTGATCGACATACACAAAAAATCTCTTCAGTATATAAGTATACAATATTGTACAAATGTGTCAGTCTGATAAAAAGCCAAGTTGCGTAATTGTTACACACGTTTGTAGACTTCTTGGGCTCTGGTCACTCGTTCGTTATCATTTTTCACATTAGCTGGTCATCGTCACACTGCGATGCATCATTTTTTCTACTATCATTGCTATTCCCAAAGTGTTTATAGTGTTTAATCAATCGATAAAATGGAGACAGGTGCTTTAATCAAACATGAATCGGATTGTCTGCTGGGTAAGATTGAGGTCACTCTAAAATCTGCAATTAAATCGCAAAAAATATTAATATTAATCGGTATAATTAAGTGTTTTACACTCTGAGAAAGTCTATAGTGTATTAAACGATGAATAATCTAGGCATTTATACTAGAAAGTTCCTTATTCCTTGATATTATAATTTTCTCACGTAGAAAATACGTCGGATGAAATGATGAGTAATCCAGAATTGTCTATTCGACGTCCAGTCTACACGCAAGAAGATTTGGATCAATTTTACAACTATCGAAAGCCCACAAAAACAAGTGAGACCCTTAAAATAACTTAAAAAATTTTTTTCAACAAATAAAAATATGGATTTTTGTTTGCAGTACAGGAGAAAATTGGTTTATGCGATGATTTTACGCTGAAAAAGTGTTTGAAAAAAACTATTCCAGTGCTTTCTTGGCTGCCAAACTACAACTGGAAGAAAAATATCCTTGGAGATGTGGCAGCCGGCTTCACAGTGGCTGTTATGCATATTCCACAGGGTAAAACGAGTTTTTCAACATTTTTTTCATACTCATAAAGTGATATATGACACTTGTTTTAGGTATGGCTTATGCATTGTTGGGAAATGTGCCGCCAATCGTTGGAATATACATGGCATTCTTCCCAGTACTTGTCTACATGATATTCGGAACCTCTCGACACAATTCCATGGGTACTTTATGCACTAATATAATCATCCCGGAGCGATTAGAAATTTTTTAAAAATTTTTCATCACATATTAGGTACTTTTGCGGTGATTTGTATGATGACCGGGAAGGTTGTACTGTCTCACAGTACATTTGAAAGCGTTCACCATAATTCTACAACAGCTGGTGTCCACTTAGAGCCGATTAATCAGCAGTATTCACCGATAGAAGTGGCCACTGCCGTGACTTTTGGTGTTGGAGTGCTACAGGCATGTAAAAAAACTTATTAAAAATTATTATAATAATTAAAACGATTGTCAATGCGTTAATTAATAGTTTTTTATTTTTTGAAATCAAAGCAGATGAGGTTTAAACATTTATTTCTGCTGTTTAGCTCATGATAAATATTTACTTTTCAGTTAGCAATGTATATACTTCGCCTTGGCGTCATTTCTACACTCTTATCTGAGAGTCTAGTGAGTGGATTCACTACAGGCGCAGCTGTGCACGTGTTTACATCGCAAATAAAAGATTTACTGAGTCTTCAGCTTCCCAAGCGCCGTGGTATCTTCAAAGTACTCTTTGTAAGCCTAAAAAATTCATTAATATATACATAGGTTTTTTTTTTATTTCTATTTTTTGAAATATCTCGAACAAAAATGCAAAATATCGGAAAAATTTATTCTACATTTTTTGTAGAAAATTTAATTTCCTATCTTTTAACTGGCTTAATATTTTTCGTTATCTCGATTATTTACAGAGTTATCAACAGATTAGCAAAACAAAAATACTATATGCACCCGTTTTCAATTGCAGTGACGCGATATAATAAAGTATTAGATCGATTTCTGTCATAATATTCCATGATAATAATCCGCTAATATGTTCAGTGCATGATGTAAATGAGATTGAAACAGTGATTTAAATCTCCTCTAATGATCTCAACAATCTTCCGGCACTTACCTCCAACCAACTAACATCATTTTCAGTGATTTAAAAAATTCCCCAGGCTACTCGGAAGCAAGTAAAAGTTTTTAATGATAGATATAAACTTACATGAGGCAAAAAAAAATTATACCAAGTGATCAACCGACTTTCTCGAGCTACCAAATAAGTTTAGCACGTCCTGATGTAATGTTTGCTCTATATTTCTTCGTGAATTATAACACAAAACACTGATTAAAACCCAAAAAAAATTTCATCTTTCAGACATATTACGATGTCTTCAATGGCATTGATGATGTCAACACAACTGCCACACTCATTTCAGGCATCACAATCCTCGCAATCATCTTCAACAATGAAGTTCTCAAGGTCAGTTCATCTAACCTTGATTTTTCAAAAGTCTCACACGCGATTTTCAATGATTTCAGCCGCGAGTTTCAAAGTTTTGCTCCTTCCCCATCCCCATAGAGATGATTGTAGTCGTGGCAGGGACACTGGCGTCGCTTAAATTGAACCTTCTCGAGGTGTACCACGTGACAACGGTGGGTCACATCCCCGTGGGGTGAGTTGACACTGATTTACACGTGGAAAATAATTTTTAAAATATTAATTTACACTTTCTCAGACTTCCAGAGCCCATGGTACCTCCTATTGCCCTGCTGCCATCGATTTTGCTCGACTGTTTTGTCATCACCATGGTGTCCTACAGTATTTCGATGTCTATGGCGCTGATTTTCGCGCAAAAGATGAACTACGAGGTTGATGCTAACCAGGAATTGGCGGCACAGGGTCTGGGTAATATGCTCGGATCTTTCTTTTCGTGCATGCCCTTCACGGCTTCCTTGTCCAGGTCCCTCGTGCAGACTGCGGTCGGTGGAAAGACGCAACTTGCCAGTTTCATCTCGTGCTTTCTCCTGCTTTTTGTCCTCCTATGGATCGGGCCCTTCCTCGAGCCACTGCCAAGAGTACGACCAATTTTTCTCGATGGTTCCTCGATTTTTTTAGTGACTTTACGCGGGTATTTTTGTTTCTGCTGTAGTGTATCCTTGCGGGGATCATCGTTGTTGCGCTCAAGGGCATGTTTGTGCAAGTCAAGGACTTTGTTAGATTTTGTCGGGTCTCCTCCACCGATGCGCTCGTCTGGCTAGCTACTTTTATGACCGTCATCGTGCTGGATATTGAGTATGGACTATTTGTCGGGGCAATGCTGTGTTTGGTGAAGCTGCTCAGCTTGTCGATCAAGCCCTACATGTGCAAGTTGGCTTTCGCACCTGGCAGTGAGCTTTATCTGGATTCTGCGAGGTATCACAAGGTATTTCTTCATTTGGGATGGGTTGGAATTTTATTTGTGGCGGTGAAGATGATGTAGATGGGTTTTTTTCTTTAATGCAGACGATTAATCTTCCGGGTATCCAGATATTCCACTATTGTGGGGGCTTAAACTTTGCTACGAAGCTTCATTTCAAGGAGGAGGTCTATAAAGCCGCGAGTGTCAAGCCTCAGGATGAGATGGAGCGTCGTAAGAAAAATCAGGTCGATCATAAAAATTCTGAGCCAATTAAAAATGTAAGTTTATGCAAAAAAAAGGTAATTCTTTGTCTTTAGTTGAGTTTTAACATAATTTTTTTAATGTTTAATGAAGAAAAAAAATTTTTTTTTTGCAAAATTTTTCCCCTCATATAAGTAATATCTGGAAGTTTTCGTGATTTTTTTACTTTTTTACCGATAACTCGGTGAACAATCGAGATAACGAAAAATATTACTGAACATAAATGATTGGAAATTTTTTTTTCTACAAAAAATATGGTATAAAGTTTTTTTTAATTTTGCCTCGTTTATGAGATATTTTAAAAAATAAAAATTTCCAAAAAACGCTAACATCTCAAAAATTAATTAAGATACAAAAAAGTTGATCGAAGATTTTTTATAGCAATTTTAACCCAAAACCATTTTAATTTAATAACATTTTTCGCTATCTCGCTTGGTTATCGAGATATCACCAGAAAACTGAAAAAAATCACGAAAATCGTGAAATTCTTAAGAGGTACCCCTTTCAAAATTTTCTAAAAAAAAAAAATTTTTCTTTCTTCCATAAAATAGTATGAAAATTATTGTTAAACTCAATTAGAATGACTTATACAAAGTTATAAGATAAAAATTATTTTTTCTTCAATTTTTTGGTTTTTGACGCCATCGACTTTGAAAAATATTGCGTAATCATTTTGAGTTCTTCTTTTACAGTTGCGACTACTGATCCTTGACTTCACTGCACTCAACAACATTGATCCAACCGGTGTGGCGACTCTTAGGAGCGTTATAGACGATTACATGAGCATTGGAGTGTCGGTGTATCTTGCCGGTTGCTCAGGTATATGTTTATTTCATCGATTATATTCGCGATCAAGTGGAAAGTATTACCTCCAAGATCGGAGCGGGCTGCTGACCGCGGAAACGATCAGATTCGACGGAAGTACTGTTTATAAATTATATCGAGAGGCCCCTAGAGAATTCTCTGTTATTTTACGATCCAATTTCCATACACCTCCGGCAGCAAAATATTTTTCTCTTTTTTTTTCAGGCCCAGTTTTAGAGACAATCAGAAAGTGCAGCAGTGCTGTGCGTGCTCAGGATTCCTTTGTGATGTTCCCAACTGTCGCCGATGCCGTAAACTATGCTGTACCGTACCATTCCATTCCTACTTCTTCTTCATCAGTGTGGAATACTTGTCAGCCGGCTTACGAAAGTGAAAATTCCTCGAGATTGTGATACATTTATACTCAGAATTTAAAAAACAAGCTGCCCCTAGATGACTATTTACTTAGTATTTAATTATATAAATAAAAAAAAAATCTGTAAATAAAAATTTTATATTCTTCTTATTTCACAGGACATTCTGCTAAACTTGAAACTTTTAGGCGGCAAAAAGTAATTTATTTACATTTTTCGAAATTTAAACCAAAAAAATGTAAATAAAATTTTATTTTTTATTCATGAATGATTATTGTCGCGAATTGTGATGATGTAAGATACCGTACGGTGAAAGGATCCTTGAAATATGGCAGTGAAATGGCGAAAAAAAACCATCAACCTTAACTAAAGTACATACTATATACAGTGTGTCGCAATTTGACTTAATTTCTCCTTGATAAAATATTTATTGTTGATTTATTCACGTGCGTGCATCGAGCACGCGTGCTCGCCATTTCTTATCGCACTTTTTAAAATTCGTTGCCGACTGCGCTGTGGTACTCAATAAAGTTTGCGTATTATCGCTGATCATTTGCACGACGTTTGAATACATGACTAATCTAAATGTCCCGACACAAAGCCTGTCTATTACTTAATTAATTAAAATAGTCCGCATCATCCGAAGATATTTTCCCTGATTAGCTTCAAGTGGGCCAAGTCTATAAAAAAAATTGTACAGCTGTACGAACGTGACGGAATCCGCATTTGAATCGCGCGCCAACGAGTACACCTGGCTGCTGCGCCCCTAGTACGAACTGCGCGAATTCGTGTCAACGTCCTCACGGTGTGTGTTGTATCACTTGTATCAGCTGATAACACGTCAATAATATTTAAGTAATTCAAGTGCAATGGCATCTTTAATTCAATCCTTCATGTCCATCCCAACATTTATGGTAAGAAATAATTTTTCTTCCAAAATCAAATTGATTATCTCAATTTTGAGTCGCGTTTCTGGCGTGAGTTTACGGTTTTTAGGTTAGGTTTTCAGTATTAACCGTATGCCACGTAAACTATCATCACTTGAAAACAATATTTAGGGTTCTAGAGAGATAAAAATATTATTAGAATGCTTATTAACTCTTTTTTTCTTGTTTAGGACTACGATGGACAGGCGAGAGCGGAGAAATTGTCCCGGATTATTGTCACCCTCTTTGGGGTAAGTTCATCCATTTAATTATTGTTTTTACAGGTGTTTAATACGTGGTTTAATATTTTTTTTTTACAGTTTGTTGGATTGATTTGGGGCTATGCAATCCAAGAATTCTCGCAAGCACTGTACATTCTCGGCGCTGGTTGTGTAATGGCTGCGATTATCACTGTTCCACCCTGGCCCATGTACAGGAGGAAGCCCCTGGACTGGCAGAAGCCTCAGACAGAGGCTCCTGTGAAAGGCAAAAAGAAGAAATAGTATAAGAAACAATTTTTTTCCCGTCTTGAGCGTAAATTATTGTGCATTTGCCGCATTTATCCGTATGTATGAGGTCTTTATAAGACCATTTTCACGTTTAATCTTTATAAAGTTGTTTTAATTAGACAGAAAAAGAGACTATTGTCTTGTTAAACGTTCTACAATTAGTTAATTCATGGCGTACGTTGGGCAATTAAATTAAAGCTCGTATATCGTATATATTGGACTGATTCCAACGACTTTCATCGTTCAACACCTTTATTTTCTCTCGTGTGGAATTCGATACAGGCTGCTAGGGTCGTTTTAAAATCAGTAGATGAATATAAAAAGACAAAACTGTCAGTACTTTCACAATATATGCTCTTGAAACGATATAATAAAATTATCTTTGAGTATGGAAAGAGTGCATGGTCGAAATATTACGAGATTTTTACGCCACAAAAGATGCCTCATGAAAATCACTTACCTGACACGCCTTCGTGACTACTACTGATGATATATATAAAATACGCCAAACAATTACGAAACACTTTCTCCCTGTATGATGAATTCCCTCAAGTATTCAGATTGCACTACTTCCGACTGTCGTCGTGGTACGATTGAAAATTTTGATTGAAAACACATTAGTTCGCACGTTAAGATTTGATATTTTTCATGTTTTCGTATTATTTTTAATTGTTAAAATGTTTTCAGAGATATTTGTACGCGCGGTTGTTGGATGAGGAATGACAGCAATGTTGGAAATTTTGAAAAAAAAAAAGCGTATTCAAGATTTTTTACGCAATCACGTGTTCGCAGACATTGCCTGCCTGCGTGGAAAGCCGTTTTTGTTGTATTACGATATTATACGTAACGATGCGTGCACAATTTCCGTAGTTTACGTAATGAAAAAGTGATCCACAGGGGATACTCGAGACCGGGCAAGGTAAGTGATGCATGTAGTCTACCTCCTACCCCGAAGAAATCACTCTCCCACCCGGGCGTGTGTGTTTTCATATTGGGTTTACCTTTATAAGCCCATTGCTCACCACCAAACAACCAGAACTGTATCTGCCGTCTTTGCAGAGGCCAAATTGCCACTGTTTCCACCAGCCACCATGTATTCTCTCACTTTTCCTGTGAGTTTTACTGATATATTGATCGATAAACAGTGCTACGATGGAATTTTTTATGTCAGGCAGAAACCTGATATGACAGTGCTATTATTTAAGGATTTTTAATTGTAGAGCAAGTATTTAATGGTTTTACTGTTTCAGATTGTTGTCTTGGGAGTCCTGGCGGTAGCTTCCTCTGCGCCCGCACCAGACTACGGTCACCAGTGAGTGCTTTGAAGAAATGCAGTGATAGGATTGGTTTTTTTAATGATTTAAATCTGGGTTTTTAGCAAACACGTTGTTATTCATGTTCCACATCACGTTCATCACGTGCACCATCATCACGTGAAGAAGGTGAGCTACCCGGTACATCATGTGGAGAAGGTTCACGTGCCAGTTCCCGTGCATCACGTAGAAAAGGTCCATGTTCCTGTGAAGGTGCATGTGCCTGTTATTCAGAAGGAGTATGTTCCTGTACCGGTTCATGTACCTGTCCATCATGAACATGAGATCCACGAGGAGAAGGAGGGATGGTGGTAGATGTGCTGATGGCGATCAAATTAGTCTTTTCACTCATTCATCGGTTCGTAAGCTCTCTTATAAACTGTTATTTTACCTGATGTCTAAAGCTGAAGGGTCTTCAATCAAAATATCTTTTAAACCATTAAAGATAGAAATTTTCGTCAAGAGATCTTTTTTGTAGAGAATTTTATTAGCTACAAAAAAGGTTCTCAATTAATTTTATCTAACTTGCATCCTTATCAAGATATCAGTCGATTTTTATTAAAAAGTTTGGCAATTTAGTTTTTGATAGGCGATTTAGTATTTAGATATTTTATTTAAGGGCAATAAATTAAATTTTGTTGCAGATAATACGTGTAAGGCTCATTGTAGATATTAAGGAATATTCCGAGAGATTTTCAGTGAAGAGAAAAAATTTTTAACATGTAAATATTTAAGTTTATGTTATGTATATTTGAAGTTTGCATACACAAATGCTCAAATAAAATGTTTTTCTATTTTATATATACTTGGTCGAGTTAAACAACAAATAACAATTAACTCTATATATTAGTGCGAATTCGTGCGATAATTATAACGAGTGATAGTTGATTTAACATGGTTACCAAGCATCGTCAAAATATTTATGCTCTTCCTTCTCGTGTTTCTTCTCTTTCACGGGCACGTAAACTTTCTTTACAACCGTGTGATGATGCGTGTGTGAGTGCTTTGGTACGTGAATTTTCAAATGTACACTGAAAATTAATTTTTACGAAAAAAAAAAAAACAAAATTAATTCACAAAATTAATTTTTTTAACGGATCTAGATCTTTTTTCTATTCAGACACTTACTGATGAGTTTCTTCCGGAAGTGGTGCGGATATTGCCAAAAAACTTGACATCATTATCAGCCAAAAAATCAACTGTAAAAGTAAGTTAAAAATTATTATTAGCTAAATAGAAAATTCTCTTGCTGTTTTATATTATAATATCTTCAAAACTATTAAAGATAGAGATTTTTTTTGAGATACCTTTTTTGTAGAGAATTTTAATAGCTACAAAAAAGGTCCTGAATAAAATTTGACTATCTTGTATCCTTATCAAGATATCATCAAGTAAAAAGGTCTATACTTTTTCGGCTTTAGACACGCGATATTTTCTATATAAAAAATCGTATTGCAATGTGAGTTTTTTCATGAATAAAGAATAAATTATATCGTGATTTGCAATTGCATAAGCTATTAGTTTCAATTAAAATGATAATTATAAAATCACAATGAAACTATATATATATATATCAAAAGTTTTCATAATACTTACGTATGTGCGAAGCATGGTTTATTCGAGCTCACGTCCACGAGTTTTCGACAAAGACTAAAATCAGTTTCACCTGCAACTTCCCTTATAAACTTGTAAACAAGCTGCAATCATCGTTGGGTATAAAATACGCACGAATTTCCGCCTGCAAAATCCCCACTTTGAGCTGCAATAAAAACTCTCGCTCTCACACAATATATGTATCTCTGATACATATATTCTCGATGCTTCTACACGCAAAAGATATACAGATATATATGTATGTAAATTCATATAATCTCAAGAGAGATGCATAAAGGAGATGTCTAGGGAAAGTTCGAGGAAATGTTTACGAGTGCAGCGACACACATGTGCGACTTTGTCGTTGGTCCATTGCTTCGTCGATTTGTCGTTTATACGATTATTTACCTTCCAGAATGATCGATAAGTATTTCCGGTAATTATCTAGGTATAATTTCACGTATAAAAATTTTTTTCTCACTCTCAAAACGACAAAATATACACCAATCAGACAGATTATATACTACACTACGGTAATAAAGATCTATTATTATATTAAACTCTGATAATTCATCTTATTACATACGTATAACACTACGTTAAATTATTTTCAGATGGAAATTTAATTTTTTTCTTTCGAGATTTCACGGCTACAAAGTAAAACTTTCAACGAAGAGCGCAATAACAAAAAAATTACAGTTGGATATAACGTTGTATACATGCAATCCTACAAAGAAAGCATAAAAAAAAATAATTACAAATAAACATAAAATCTAGGTAATTATATTTCTGATTTTTTAGTCATTAAAATTTCATTATCCAGAGCAAAGATCAACAGATGCTCAGTTCCTTTGTTCTGCCTCATTTCTTATAAGAAATAATCACTCAATAAATTTCTATTTCTTCTTTTCTATCATAGGAAAAAATCATTGGACTTTTGTTTGCTTTATTTTTCCGGAGTGTCTACAATGAAAGGGAAATTAAATCCAAGGTATAATAATCGGTTTTATCTGCGGAAGCATCAATAACACTTTCACAGACATGAGAACGGCTTGATCTATCAGAAAACACATACACGCAAGCGAACATTGCAATAATTGTCTGTTAGATCGTGATGTGTGTGAGAAGACATGGTCATGCTAAGAGATGCTTTCCATTTCATCAAGCCGGTGATGACAGTGCAAAGTCATGAAGAGCGTCGATTCATTGAAATTCTATCAAGTTTCTCTCACGCATCGAATGGATTGTATGTCAATCTTTTATGACACATCTCTGTCAAGGATCTTCCAATAATTACAGGTAATTAAAAAACAACTATAAAATTTTTATTGTACTCTGTGCAGTCATCAACAAAGCAGTAAATATTTACAGATCTATCTTACAAAAAATTAAATCATCTATCGCTATTGTCAGACGAGTATATAATACCGTTGATGGCCCACCCAAAAGAGGATGTGTGCCTGACAAAAAGGCGGAAATGGCGCCAGGAGTAAAACTGGAGAAAGATTTTTTCATGATTGAGGCAAAAGAGATAGTGATGCCCTTTCTCTTGCCTGCAGGTATCATATCAACTTTTACTTCTTGTGGTAGCCCGAAAATCCACCGTCGCCACCACCACCTCCATGGCCACCACCTCCGCCAATGGAGTAAGAGTCCCCGCCGCCAAAGGAAGAAGATCCTGCTTGAGAGTAAGAGTCGGATCCAGACGAATGTCCGCCAATTCCGGAGGAAAACGACCCGCCAGAGGAGTATCCTCCACCCGAGGAGTATCCTCCACTATGTCCTCCGGATGAGAAAGAGCCCCCTGAGGGTGAGAAACCTCCACCGTGTCCGCTAGACGAGTAAGAACCGCTTGAAGAAGAAAATCCACCGCCGTGACCGCCGTGACCTCCTGTCGCGTATCCTCCGAGTCCTCCACCCGATGAGGAACCTCCGTGACCTCCAAAGGATCCTCCAAAGCTCGAGCCGTGGCCGCTATGAATTTTAGGCAACGTTTATTTAAAATTTTCAAAGTTTTTTTCGGAGGTTTCGACGAATAAAATTAAATTACCTGCTAGCAAAGCCGGAAAAACTGCTGGAACTACTTCCGTGGCTTGATGGGACGCCATAACTCGTCGATGGAGGTCCATAGGTGTTTGAGGGAGGTGCATAACTGTTTGAAGGAGGTCCGTGGCTTGGTGGACCGTAGCTAGACGCGGGCGGACCGTAATTGGACGCAGGAGGACCGTGGCTGGGAGGTCCGTGACTCGGTGGGCCATAGCTTGAAGATGGAGGTCCATAACTTTGTGATGGAGGACCATAACTGTTGGAAATGTCTCCGCCGTGACTGAAACCACCTCCGTGGCCTCCCGATCCACCTCCCGCACTGTATCCACCAAATCCACCACCCGAGCCGCCACCTCCGTGGCCGCCAAAGTCGTGTCCGCCGCCAAAGTCACCGCCCCCGAAGCCACCACCGCCAAATCCACCTCCGTAACCGCCGCCGCCGCCGCCTGGAGATGTTATTTCCACGTGATCGGCAGGCGATCCTCCACCGTGTCCGCCGTGTTTTTCATCCAAAGGCAGGTGAATCCGAATGTGGACACTGTTCGCACGGTTTTTTAATTAATTTTTGAGGGTTTTAGCAGGGTTGAAGCGTACTTACTGCTCTTTTCCAAAGGTTGCTGTCACTGCTGAGATGCTTGTTGCTACTATCAACAAACCAACCTGCAGACAATAGAGACAGATTGATGGTAAGGAGTGTTAGGGACGATTTATTTCGTTTCTGTACTTACAGCGAGTCTCGAAGCCATGCTGCCAGATTTTTCGGCGATCTAATACCTCACTCTACACTGGATGGATTCACACTGTCATATATAGGCACCAAGTAATGGGTCTTTATATACTAAGGAACACTAAACGGGAGGATGCCGAGTGGGGAAACGCGTTCAAGCTGTAACGCTCGTCCTGTCGGGCATGTACGGGGGACGATCAGACGGCGGACCATGAAGGAAGTCGTGGAAGAAAACGAGTCTGTATTATGTGCCGTACACACACATCGGCCATGACCCACAGCCCAGAGAAATTCGCGCTAGAGGCTATCTCTCATCAATGATCGGGTGTCATAAGTATGTACGCCCCTCGAAAATGCAGTCTGACGATTTCTTCTTTCAACCCTGGTAAGTCTACCAAAAGGGCGTATTTTTTCTTTTCTTTTATCAATCGATAACTCGGTAAATAAGCGAGATAGCAAAAAATATCATTCAAATGAAAAGATGGGAAATTTAATTTTCTATAAAAAATATAGAATATTTTTTTTTGTTATTTTCAATAGTTTTCGAGATATTTTAAGAAATAAAAATTTTTCAAAATTTTACATTTTTCAAAAATTAAGGAAAACCTGAAAAAAAAATTTACAATCGTTTGGGTATAATAAAATCCGATATTTATTGATATTTTTACTTTTTCGGATTCGTCTTGATCATCAGCCTAATAAATTTTAAACAGATTAATAATTTTTTTGACTACCCTGTGCATTTTTCGAGTTGTCACAAGAAAAAAAATTTTTTTTTTTTTTAATTTTTCATAGAAGAAAATAATTTTTTTTATCAAGACTAAAAGTCCTATGTTTCACGACTTTTTGATCGTTATATGCCTTTTGGGCATAATGATGGTCTGCATATCGACGTGATCTTATTTATTGTATAACTATCCGTGCAATTGCAGTCATACCGGTCGTTAAAAATTAAATATTACATAAACCCAAAGCTTTTGCAACGGTAAAACTTAATTCACGACGACAATTATAATCCCTGATAAATACTCGAATTTTTTCGGCTTGTTTTATTTTTTTTTTTTTTCGTATAAATAACAATCGGTTAAATGTAAAAAAAAATTAATTTCCGTGTTTAGTCGAAGTGTTGGCGTGTGTAAAACATAGCATTGCATGTCTAGACGAATAACTGACTGATAAATGCATGAAATTGCCATCTGTTATAAATATTACTTTCCATTTTACAATTGTAAGAAGACAATATATGTATATGGCTCAAAGTACATTGTATAACTTGGCTTATTTACTCGCACTTGTCTTACTTGCTCACAAAGCGTTACCAAAATTATCAGTGTGTCGTGATGGAGAGTGGAAAATACATTATGCCATCTGCAAACATAAAAAAATTTCACTTGAATGCTTATTTTAAAATTGCAAAGAGTGTTTAACACTTCCTGATGGGAAACTCATCGTTATCAATTGTGAAAATTCAACTGTGAAAGCTTTTTTTTCCTATTATTTCAATGCATTTTTCTTGTTAGAAAATCTTCACACCATTCTCACACCTTTAATAGTCAACTTAAGTATTTTAATGTTATGCATTATATATTCTTCCGTAGGCTAAAAACTGAGAGGACAAGGAAATAGAAAGTGAGAGGTAAATGTGGGAAGATCTAAACATCAAGTACTATTCATACATCCTTTCTATCGACTCTCACCTTAGAATCCTCAAAATTATTTTATTGAAAAAAAAAAAAAATTGATCAGACTTTGTCCAGCATCTCCAGGCCAGTCCGTCACGATTTTGACAGTCATTGGCTTTCTCTTTTATGACTTTTTTCATGTTCACTCATGCCAATAAGAAATTGAAAGGCAATCTATGATAAAAACGTCTTAGATTGTACATTATCAAGACTATAATGGCCTTGGCAATGAGGTGAACTTGCTATTACATGATTTTTATTTCTTCCTGTCTCTCAATTGACTTCCTTAAAAATTGCCCGACAACCGGCATGAAGGAAAACCTTCATAATATATATAATAACAGTATTAAATTGATTTAAAAAATTTTTTCTGTCCTCAGAAACGTGCAAAAACCCAGTTCTAGAGAGTGAGTATGTGAAAGGAATTACTCCAGACCTTTCTAGCCTTTTATTTTCATCAATTTTCTATATATTTCCTATATATGATATTCCATACTTAGAAATAATTGTTAACTAACTATACAATCGTTTTTCTGCAGGTCGCTGTCAATCGCGGAAAGTCGAGGAAATTTTTTTCCCACTTCAAAACAACATAATTGTTCATTTCCCAGAGACCATTGCAATTCAGTTGAACCGGGTCACCTGAATCGCCATTAACGTCAAACTAGAGCAAAAACCGAGGTGTTTGTTTTTTCTCGAACAAACAATTCAACGAAAATTGGGGGGAAAAAATTTTCAACCATAAAATCCGCAAGAACATAAAATTTTGCAGTCAGTAAGTCACGGGTTCATTACACTCGCTCTGTAACTGTTCTTCCACCTTCCCTTTTAATATATTTCTTTTATTTTCACAGACTGCAAGCATCTCCCGCCGTCACATCATCGTTTCCCTTTCACGAACAAGTTGCAAAGTGCACGTACAACAACTCAACCTCTTGAAGCCGACACACAGAGTGTCAAGATCATCAGCGTGGCCTCGACATCATTCATGGTCGAGAGTGAACACTTGCAACTACTTTCTTCGCGCTGCATATACACGCACCATGAAATAAAGAAAGGTACATTTCTTTTTAAAAAGGCATAAATAAAATAATTTTTTTATCCACACTTAATCCTCTCGATTTTTCAAGACATTAAACAAAATGTCTGTCATTCAAAAAATTCGAATATATCATTTTTCTTCTCCTTATATAAATCAATGATGAAAAAAAAATTCTTTTTTTCGCATAATGTATTAATTCCCTATATAAATAACGTTAGTTGGATATGATTAACCATATGATTACCTGCAAATAATTATCTGTGAATGAATATAAAATTAAGATAAATGTGCTTATAAGACCAGAGGATGCTCTTGAAACTTTCTCGACTTTCAAATACTCGGCTGGTCATCGGCTCCAGTGAAAGTACACGTGAAAACACCACGAGATGTACATGCTTTTGCACGTGTACACACACATCTACAACCTATAATACTAACGTTCTACCCGATTAATTCGCAATGAATCGACATTAAACAATAAATAATCCAAAATTTATTATACAAACAGTAGAAAAAATATACATTATATCCTACCTTATCAATTATCACATTGATTAGTAATCTAATATGATTATTACACGCTAAATGACCTGAATATAATAGTCTACAGAGACGAGAGAAACGATTTAGAGGAGGCTTTGGTAATAACATATCAATAAAAATCCGTATCTAATCGCTGCTATCCACGGATAACTCCATTAAATCCAGCCAGAGCAAAGTATCCAGGCTGTGGCAGACCCGTTGGCAGACCCGGGTGATGTTGAAAATGTTCTACCGACTGATTGGGAATAATAATATCAGGTCGATATTGTGGCGCTGGGGTCGGTGAAGGTGCTGCAAGTGCTGCAGTCTGAATGGGATTGGTCTTGAAGTCGTGTGGAAGGTCTTCCACCTCTTCCTTCACCGCATAGCCAGGCTGGTAGCCGGGGGATGCAGTGAGAAGTGGGCTGGAGTATGCACTGCCGCCTGGAGAGTGTGCAGAATAGTTGATCTCCGCCGGTAAGCCAGGTTCTTGCAGTGGAAAGAAGTTGACCCACTTGTGCTTGAATTCTGCGAGCTTTTGGCCAAATTCATGAGAGTCCAAGCTGTCATGAAGGACAAACGATGACTTTGAAGGACTGTTCACCTCCGCCGAGGCCTCGGAGTGTTCATTCGACCCCGATTGATCGGTAATAGTATTTAGCGACTGTCGAACATCGCTGTGAACCCGGTGCTCGTGTAGTTCTTCACTCTGCGGCGCGTACTTTGCGTCATTCTGGTAGAGAACTTCGGCGTGGTGAGGCCTCACCTGCGGAATAAATACTGGGCCGTGTGCAGAGTAGGCCTGAGGCTCCTCCACGCTGTTTGGTGGCGGTGGAAAGCCCGGACGAGGCACTGGAGGCCCACGCGGCAAGATTCCCTTGCTGAAAGGCACTATGTGCTTGCCGTAGGACACTGGGACGTGGTTCACTGCGCTGGGACCCTGGTCAAAGTCGTGGGGTATGGTTTTTTTTAAGGGAGGAGATCGAGATCGAGGAAAGGGCGGTAGGTACGGCCGTGGAGGCCGCGAATGTGTTGGTACAAAGACTGTATCACGGAATTTTGGGGATTTTACTAGGGGATGGCGATATTGGTGCCAGGGGGTTGATGCTGAACTGATTCCATGAGCTCTTCGCACAGTTCGAGGTACGATAAACACCATTTTATTTCTGGAAATGATGCAATAACTTTTATTAATTGAAATTTAATTTATTAAATCGTTTTTTATAGACTTTCAACTTACGCTGCGTCGGCCAGAAATGGAGAGCATGCCATTAGAATGCAGATGTATGTACGCTGAGAATAGAAGAAAAAAAAAAACGGGTTTAAAACATGTGAAATTAATAAAGATAATTTTTTGTACAATAGTTACCATGAAAACCATTATTGTTTTCTGAAGGTGGTCACGTCGATTTAAGGAGAGATTGATGACTTTCAATTGCTATAGAGAGAGAATTCAGTGATTAATTGTGATTAATGAAGGGGTTAATTAGTTACTTACTCGGTTCTAGGGTTGATCGATGGAAGTACGGGTCTAATCGCGGCTTTTGAGCCTGCAGGAGGATACAATTGGTCTGTGGAATTATGGCGCCTGAAGCTTCTGGAACGTTTTACCAAGCGGCAAGCTCGAACACTTGGCTTTTATATCAGTGGAGAATCAAAACCGAGCAAAGTGAAGGCACTGGAAGGTAAACCTCCCACTTATCGCGATCGTCAACGAGCTGAGGTGTATCTGTCTGTTATATTTTCCCCCAAGCGCTGCTCTAGTAGCTCGATAAAATCGTAATGACTGGCCATCACCTGGGTTTTCATACTAACCTGTAATATAGTTAAACGTAACTATCGCAGCGTGAAAAAGCGCATACTATCATAGACAGTTGGGAGGATCCAATGATTTAGATCGCGTTCCATAAAATCTGAGAGTGAAACTATGTACATTCATAATAGATTTTTTTTTTATAGTTTTCTATAATAAATCTTGTTTTGTTGTTAATGAAGATTATTATTTGCTCTAGTGCGGATACAAACGGTTTTTATAGAGTTCGCGGATAGGGAAATAATTATTCTAACATTAAATACCGATTATTGTGAACGCTAAGCTGATGGGGGTAACGACCTTATACCTTCAAAAATATCCGAGAAAAATTTTTTGTGCCTCTAGAAGATTGTTAATAAATTATTTAATCGTTGAAAAAAGTTCAATCCGGTCGATTTGCAATATAATGTGGAGAAATAACGATTAGTTGCGGGATAAAAAATTTTTCAAGGGTGACCCGGGATGGGGGCCCCCATCGTAGAAATCTCGCTGTTTTCGTGAATTTATGTCGTTTTATGGTGATAACTCGGAAACTAGTCAATATATCAAAAAATTTTATATTAACTAAAAGATTAGAAATTAAATTTCCTATAAAAAATGTATAGTAAAATTTTTTAATATCTCTATTAGTTTTTGAGAAATTTAAAATTTTTGAAAATTCTTATTTTTCCGAATTTTTCGAAAACTAAGGGAGTTATCAAAAAATGTTGCAATCCAAAATCAAATTTTGGATTAGTTAATTTCTATGATATTTTTTGATATCTTGCATAGTCAGAGAGTTATTGACAAAAAACCGAAAATTCACGAAATCTACAAGGGGTACCCCTTTGGAAATTTTATTTAAAAAAAAATTTGTAATTTCTCCATCAAATATAGCAAGAACGACTTCTAGGACATTTAGTCAGACAAAAATGATGATTATTATTTTTTATACAATATTATACCCCTTGTAAAAAAAATTTCAATTTTCAAAAAATCTTATTTATCAAAATATCTCGAAAACAAGTAAAAATACCCCTTATTTACAGAATTATCAGAATATTAACGAAAAAAAAATTAACATTATCCCTTTTTTGGCATTTGTGAGGCGATATCCACAGTTTTAGAAATTTTTTTCAAAACCTCAAACTGTGGTCTAACAGTAATTATTAAAGTTACTGATAATTAAAGCTTAATAAGATACATTAACTATCATGCGTGCTCGTGTTTAGTACGCAGAAAACACGCCAACAGTAATTCATGATGCTTTCTATAGAGGTGGTATACTTCTATTAATCAATTTTCTCGTTGCCGATCATTACGCTAAATCATCTGTTTATAATACGATTAGTCAAATATTTATTATTTACAAATTCACATATATTCAATAATCGCAGTTTCATATAATAACGATCAGTGGGCTATAAATGCATAATTTTGAGCCAGCTGTACGATATATTTTTCCGCAAAATAACCGTGTTTATTTGATACTATTCGGCGAGTACTAGAGCATAGATAAGTATAAAGTGTGTTCCCCGATGGCGAGAGGCTTATTACTATCTCCTGTTTAAACTTTTTTCGTTTTAATTTTCTCCGTCTAGATTCTCTCTTCCTCCTGCGTCGACATTGAACACGCTCCGTACCTTTGCACGCCAATTTTTATCTATCTATTTTTCTATCACACCGTGTGCGCGAGCACCTTTCTCCATTGGTCTGGAAAAAACACGATGAAAGCAAGTGCAGTTAACGATGTCGCACTTTGCTTCAATAAAATATTCTCAGAAATTAGAACAAACAACAAACAAAAAATCAAACTAAACACCAAGAATTCAAACGAAAAAAAAAAAAACAACAAACAAAACAAAACAATCCATCACACTTAATATTTATATTGTCACATAAAATTAATTTTTTGTCAGAATTTCTTTTCCCTTTCACACTTATATTTCTGTCACTGTTTATATACAATGAAACGGATATAATTAATATTTTACATTGGTATTTACGATGTTATTCTTAATATAAACGACAGCCCGGCAATTAAAATCTAATTATTTCGTCGGCAATTACAGTTATAACCAAGCCTGCCACTCCATTAGAGGGTTTCAATGGGAGTCTTCAGTGAAAGGACTACTGTAATGACATTCTCAACGATCGTCGACATCTCAATGTGCAGAGAAAATCACTTGAGATACTTTTTTTTAATCGAATAAACGACATTAAACAATGATTAATAGCGCTCAAAGATATCTTACATGAAGATTCCTTCATCATTTATACCTATTCTCGATTTTATTTCAGGCATTTCACATGCTGCAGAAACACGTTGATAAATGATATATTATTAATAAAATATTGATAATTCCAGTTAACTGTCAATCTCTAATATTTTTATGTTTCATAAATGTATACATTTCCGTGTGTCATTCACACTCGAAAGTCACGAATGGTTAGGTCTTTGTCCACTCCTTTCACGGATTTGGTGCATGAAGCTGGCGGATCCTTTCATCCTGTCACTTTACCGGCCATTGTCAGCTTCAATCTTATATATAAATACTGTTGGTGGTACGTTGGACCTCACAGATCATATCTAGATGCTAACGAGTGTTTACCATCTACAAACCATGTCTAATTTTATTGTAAGACACAGCTATTATACCAAGTTCTATATGTAAATAATACCAACTTAAACCCTTATTTCGTGTGTTTCCAGTTGTCCTTCATTGTGCTTGGCACTCTATTGAGTCTGATTCACGCCGACGGTGGACAGTGAGTGAATTTTGATCAGTTTTTCTTGATTTGCCATATCCAAATTATTTTTTTTTACAGTGATCACGTCATTATTCACGTTCCCTACCTCGTTAAAACCATCAAGCACACGCACATGGTGACTAAACACATTCATCACAAGCCTGAACCCAAGGAGGAGAAGGTTGAATTCCTCGGATACACGTACGGACACCCGATAAGCGGTCATCACGAAGGGCTGGAGGATAATATACACGGTTGGGAAGGAAGTTTTGGAGGTTTAGAGCTGGCTGACGAGCATGAAAGTGGACATGAAGGCTATAATTTGTGATTAAACTAATTTTTCTTTAGATTTATTTACCCTCCGTCCTAGTCCTCTTCGTTTTCATCCTGAAAAATAAATTATTTTGATCTTTAGTAGTTAGTAGTAGAAAAAAAATTTAATTCACATTAGAAAAATAAAAAAATTTATTTTACATCGTGGATTGCTGCAGTGTAAAAATATATTTATACATGAAAAAGTGCCTGAGGATGAGTTTGACTGCCATAAAACCTAAATTTTTCTTCGCTCAGTCCACCTACAAATCTCTCGCCCGACTCTTCACTCTGATCCTTGTAAAATTGATTTATCTCGTTGTTTATCAAGTGACCAGTTGTGACTTCCAGGCCTTCCCTGTGGCCTCGCTCGTGCTCCAGCTTCTCAAACGACCCTGGAGAAATGTCATCGACATCCTCGTGCGTCTGGTACTGATGGGGATGCTGAAAATTCGGCAGTTTTCGCCTGTAATTCACGTCATTCGTGATTGTAGGGTCTGGAGTGTCCTCGGCGCTGCCATGGCCGCCCCGATAGTCATCGTAGAAGGGGACTGGGGGTTCCGCCTGGTGGCCTGCACTGTGAGGGTGGGCCAGAGAGTATGGCCGCCCTATTGCAGGGCCATTAGGCGATTCTGCCTGATGGTTAGCCTGATTTAAAGCCTCCCAACTGTTCCAGTTATAAAATTCCTGATGCTCCTGATGCTTCTTTGGATACTCAAACTTCTTCCCGTAGTCTTTCTTCTTTTTTGGATGATGGTGAATATGGTAGATGACCGTATGCGTGTGAGTATGATGCTTTATTATCTCCGGGATGTAAATTTTAAAATGAACACTGGTAAAAACGCACGATTAAACGATTTTAAATAGAAAAAAACCTGATTTTTACTCTACTTACTGCTCGTTTTCATCACCAGAAATGACTTCCAGTGCTCCGAGAAGCAATAGAAAAATTCGGCACCACTGTCGCTAAGGAAACAATCCAATATTTCAATTAAAAACCGATAATTTATGAGATTTTATTGAATGTTTCTTTTTTATATCGTAATTTTATGCGTGCTAATGAGCGTGCAAATGCTTCGACTTGCATATTAACGGTGTGACTGATGGCTATGTTAAGATGTGTGTTTATTTTACAGAGGGAAATTTATGGGAATCAATGACCATTAGAGTTGCCTACACACAGTCAATGGATTATAATCTTGATTGCACGTTACCATCTTCGACGACTGCTTCAGGCGCTTTAGAATGCGATGCACACCCAGCAATAGTAGAAATACGTCTAGTTGAGACTCGATGAGCATCAGCTTTTATATATCGATGCTATTTGCCGGTTTAATCGATGTTTTAGTGTGACTCTATTGTCACTTTTATGATTGGACAGGCTGACGATATGCTTGATTAACCTCACCGACACTTTAACGCTGATGATAATCGAAGCGGACCCGAAACAAAAAATTTGTTCGAGCAATCTCGTGATGCAGAACGGCGCGCAATGCACTTGAACTTTTACTCCAGGTTGATCGACTTGAGGGAACAAAAAAAGAGTTGCAATTTTTTTTTTTTTCTGGTAAAAAATGAAGGAAATTACTGCGAGAAATCTGCTGAGGGTGAGAGTTGTCACTTGAAGCAATATTCTATATAGTTTCTGGGTATACATTAATGAGTGTACATATAATTATTGAATTTTTTATTTGATATAAGTAGTTAATGTATGTTTTTAACTTAATATTTAGGATTTATCGTTTATTTGTACATTGTGATGAATACTTTTGAATTCCTTTGGTGCTTTCAAGGCGGGAAATGTGGCGAAAATTTTTTTTATCTTCTTTTGAAATGATCAAATTCTTCTTTTTCATTGACTTTGTAAGATTTTTTGGCTTCATGCTGCAGTGGAATGATTTTGTAGACCGTGTGAGTATGTTTTATTTTTTTAACTTTATAAGGAACATGAATTACGAGCTTTTTCTTCCTGTCAAGTCAAATATTTCACAATGAAGTCGTTAAAAATATTATTACAGAGTGTAATTAAGGTTTTTTTTACCCGTCACAACTGTCGAGAATCACCAGCATTGCGACAACGAGCGTTAAAATGCACTAAAAAAAAATTTTGTAACATAAGAAAATAATTTTTTTTTTGTTTATGAGTCAATTATCTCATTGAACATATTTCTTACCACGTGTTTGGCGTTCATATTCATAAACTCAATAATATCCAGTCCTGTAGGGACGTGATAAACACCTCAACTGTGCATTTTAATGCTATACAAGCCTTATATATGTAATGTAGGACTAGCCAAGCGTGACTGACGATCACAGGGGAGTATATTCAGTGAAACTCGGACTCATCCTTCCATCAACGACCGGAACAAATCTGTGGAACACTGAATTAGTTAGCCTTCCTTGATAATAACAGAAAGAAATAATTAATAGTAATTTTCTCACGTTTTTAAATCATGCTATGTCCTGAAGCTATATAAACGTCATAATTACCTTAGTACAATAAACAAACATCTCAAACTGATGCGGAGGAATTGGCCATCAAGCAGTACACGAATTCCAAGTGCGCAAAATTAACGTAGTAATTATTTTCAGCCTATAAATGTGCAGTATGAATCAATTTGTAATTAATTATTAATTAAGAGTGAAACGTGTAGAGAAAAGAAGAGTATTTCTGGCTCTTAAGTTCAGTGGGATATATATCTTATTCTTTGTAAATCGCGTGATGATTTGCGATTCGCAACATGCTACTATATGAATGCACGAGTTAAATTGTATATATTTATGTTCTTTTAATAGTAAGAACGTGCCCACTCAATGATATCACGTGAATAGAAAATATCCGATTATTTGATTCACTGAAGCAGAATCACAAAACTTAATTCTCTCGCCAATTGTTGAATTAAAATTGAAAGAAAAAAAAAAAAAAACGTTTTTTTATATCTTTTAAAATCCGCAATTCTCATTGGTCCGTTCAAATTTGTGTGTGTGAAAACATCGAATCCAATATGGCGGAAGTACGTTAGAAAAGTTTCCCGCGCCGGCGCCATCTTGGCTATCAATGTCAATCGTATTATTGTGACATCGTGACTTTATTTACGATTTATCTAGCGGTTTAGTTTGTGAAAGTTTAGTGATTATATGTAATTTAATGTTGCTATGCATGTAAATTATTTTGTTTTATCGAGAAATTCAGTGTGGACAGTATGATAGCCAATTTGCTAAAAATTTAACCTTTCAATCGTGATGGACCCAAGTGAGTGACAAGTGATAAAAGATTGGATTTAACGTCGTAACAGAGTATACTTAATATTTATTATAACAAGTTCCAAGCAACATGGATCATCAAACATTAACAACAATACAAGTAAGTGCGCAACAAAAACTACTAAAAATCAAGACATATAAATAGGCAACTAAAATTTTACGTTTTTTCCTTGGATTTTGTGGAGCCCCTGGAGCTTGTCATTGAGACAGAGCTTCGTACACTCTTGACAACTCTTACTCGTCGATTTTTCGTCGAGCTGCCGACCTTTCTTTTGGCTTTTTTTGTTTCTTGAGGCCTCCACGAGTGTTTGGCCGTCAAATTCATGACTTTTTTCAACACCTCTGGTGTAGCATTTTCATCTCTCGTCGAGTTTCTCACACTTTTATTAGTCATGTCCAAATGAATCTTGTCTGACGGCTTTTCCATGCCATCAGTTTTCTTTTCCACAGTTGCTTCAGTAGATCTAGCATTAATTGGCTTCCAATCTCCCCGATTGCTCGATAAATTTCGCTTGGGAACTTTCGCCTTCTTCATCACGTCCACCGCACGCATAATTAGCCTGTCCTCCTTATCAATATGCTCGAGAGATTCTCCCTTGCCCAGAGTAGTTCCATCCTTCAACAAAATCCCATCCTCATCCATCCGCGAGTCTGTGTCCTGAGCCTTCACCTCAACATCCTCATTCTCCTCGCTTAACTGCTCCATTGACTCCTTCAAAACTTTCATATCAGGCGCCGGGATTTCCTGGATGCCTCGCTGACTGTATTTACTCTTCCTCGGTCGTCGGGTGGTGGAAAATTTCGACAAACTCTTGGACGTTCGGGTGGACAATTTATTTTTTTTCGTCGAAACAGTCGGTACCATTCTGTCATTCCGTACAATTTCATTCGGCGATGCCGAGTAGACCGTGGCCTCGGTTGGCGAAATTTCCGCAACCTCGTAGGACTCTTCCTCAGACTCTGACTCGTCCTCTTTGCTTGCCAGTGGCTTCTCCTCGCTACTCTCGCTGTCCTGCGGCTCCAATCCAGCTGAATAACTGCTTTGATAATTTACAACGGGTCTTGCGGGATGGTAATTGCTGCTGGCAGTGCCGGAAATTGTGTTGCGATAATCGTAGGCTGCGTACTGATTCTGATCGTAGCCAGCTGCATCGTACGTGGGACGGTAGGTTGGAGGCTGGTACTGTGGCCGATAAAACTGTGGATGCGCTCTGAAATTATTAGAATAATCTGCTGGCCTACTTCTAAAATCGTTCTGCTGATTCGAATAGTTGTTTCGATAGGGCACATTGACCGGGAGCATGGTGGGACTGGGCATGAATTGAGATTGTTGGTGCGATTGATAGGGTCGAGCCCAAGAGGGCGAGGACATCGGGGCAAAGCCCCCAGAGGACATGGGAGCAGGACGGGCGTTCATCATCGGGTAATACGTCATTGTCATGGGCATTTGGTTGTCCCGCGTCTGCACGCGAATCATGACGTTCGACGTGGGCTCCACTTGCTTGATATACACTTGATTATCCAGCCCTGGAACGCGAATTGGACCCAGCATCTGTGGAACTTGTCGTGCAGCGATGGTTTTGGGCTGGCGAAACATCTGCGACAGCCAGTTGGAGATGAAATCAAAGGGGCCATCGTCTTCCTCCTTCACCTTCATCACTGGCTGCAGGACAAGCGCCCTTGGAATGCGCTGACTCGCTCTGAGGACGTGATTACATGGTTTTAGACAGTGTACGGCGGGTTGGGTGAGTTTAACGTACCCTGAGGCTACCTCATCTTTTGATAATACGATCGCAGGCACGAGCAATCCAACCTGAAGGAATAATCAAACATCAGTTGAAAGTTTTAAATTGTTTCACATTTTTTTTTTTTTTTTAGGGGCATTACGGTAAGGTAGAGGCGAAGAAGCATTTTTGCGACACAATAGATTGTTTTTGAGACACTTTTATTGTGGATTAGTGGACACTATTGACGCACGATTCACATTAGCGCGATAAGTCGATGCTTGGTGCACTGAAGCTAAACTCACACTCACCGTTAGGAGACATACGATCTTCATGTCGTTCAGTACGATCCCACACTGGTCGCACTGCACTGAGTCGCGGCACCTGGAACGACTGGTGAACCACGTCATTTTCCCACGTCTTTTAAAGGTTTGCCTCGTGTGCAAGAAGTCAATGTCTCTTTCTCTCGATGTTAATACGTGATTTTTGCACCTTGTACTTGGGGGATCAAGTGGGTTGTAGTTGAAATATTTGATTTATTTTAAAAACTCGCCCAGACCACATCCTGCTCGGGAAGTGTGGTGATTACAAGGTTGATATAGAGAATAGATTAGATTATTTGGATTTTTGTAAAATTAAAAATGTGATTTTTTTTGTTCAGAAAGTTTCTCCTTCCTGCTATACTTAGGTGTCAGATTGAAGCAGTCAAATTGTCAATAAGGAAATTGTTGAGTGCAAAGATTTATTAGTTGTGGCAGGGAAAATTACCTAGTGTATGTTATAGAATAAGTGGGCCTAATTATACGTGCTAGCTATAAATAACGGATTATTTATTTAATTTTTTATTTGGTTATAATTATTTCTGGTATTTTTATGCACGGACTTTTAGTGTCAGAAAGATCGTGAATGAACACTGATAGAAAATAATGGTGCTGAGTGCCATACTCGTATAGCATTTTGGGTGCATACCCGAATTATGTGAAATTCCACTATATATTTGGGCAATATTCACCATACGCATAGCTGAAAATGCTACACGTATGGCTCATTCTCTCATACTGATAGTATGGTACATAATACTACACATTTGGTAATCGTTACTATACTAGTAAGACACACGTCGTATACGTATAGCAATACGCCGCATGAGTGTATAGCGACACATCGCATACGTATAGCGATACGTAGCATACGTATAGGAAAAAGTGCTATACTAGGTAGTAAAAGTTGTCACTCATAGGTCACCATGTTCTATGTGGTGCATCTATGCCAAATGTGTGAATGTGTTGGGTATCCATGTGCAGGTCGAGCGCTTAAACCCCGCATTTAAGCAAAAAATACTATGGTTGAATTAGTTGACCGGCTGGCTGCGGGGTAAAACGCTCGTCTTGCAACGCAGAGAACCCGAGGTTCAAATCCTCATGGTTGCGGGGTTTTTTTCATTCGGAAATTTCCCCGCCCTATCGGTGATATCAAATTCTGATACCTCGATGATTACAATGGTTGCGGGGTTTTTTTCATTCGGAAATTTCCCCGCCCTATCGGTGATATCAAATTCTGATACCTCGATGATTACAATTGCAAGAATAAAATCACTTTAAACAAAAAAAAATCCGTGGTAAATATAATATTTTTTTTAATATGATAATACTCGTGCTATACGGATAGCATTTTGTGCTATACGAATTGCATCCTGTGCTATACGGATAGAATTTTCTACCACACAGTATGGCACTTTTAACTATACGGCATAGCATATTTTACCAGTCGTATGGCAGATTTTACTAGTATAGAATAGCATTTTCTACCATATTTCGGTTATACACCCAAAATGCTATATAATATGGCACTGCGTACCCTACTAGATGGCGCTCAGTACCATTATTTTCTAACAGTGTGGTATCATATTATTAAACACCTTGCATGGCCGTTCATGCTATATGTACATTAAAATGATTCAGATTCACTTACGCATAATGAAAACAATATGTTGTAATTAAAAAAATAAAATTTTAATTATAAATACTTTATTATACAAGTATAGATACCTTAATAAATAATTTTAAAAAATTTTGTTTGAGAAATCTATACTTTATGTGTTATTGAATAAAAAAATTATCTTAACGATCGTTTTAATCATTTATACGCATTTAATTTATCATTATTACTGAAAAAATACATTAAAAAATAAATTTAGTGGTCCGGTAAACCACTAAAGCCTCAATATTAATTTTTAAAAGAATTTTCTTTCTAAAATATGAACAAAAAAAACATGAAAATTGACTGATGAGCGATATTTTTTAAACAGTTCTGGTGTCTTTGGTTTTTTTCACGGACGCAATTAGGCTGCGAAAAAGGTGAGCGAGGGAAAACGGCAATTATAAGGATGAGAGGACGAAAAGTCGAGGTTATATAGGCACCGGTGGCGTCCGGTGAATATTCTCGCCGCGAAACAAAAGTCAAAACTGAAGACAGAGAGAGAGAGCACGTCAAAAGTGACGTCTCGGGGGCGGAAGGATGCGACTGCAAAGGGTGTGGCAGAGCAGATAGCCCCTGTCGGCGAGGATGTAGCGAAGCCACTGTGTCGGGAGGCTTTTCGTTGGATGAAAGAGCGCAGATACCGGCGGATGTTGCACGCGCTATCTCTTTTTCTCCCCTTAATCCTCCATCCCTGTGCTGCACTATACTCATTGCTATAAAACACCAACAAACTTTCCTTCGCCTTAATTTCCACACACTGTCTTTCCGGCTTTTCCACCTTCGTCTGACTTCTTTGTGTCTCCAAAAAAATAAAAACCTCTAATCTTTACATCTGTGAACGTCGTCGCACATCTTGGCTATATAATTGTACTTCCTGAGTCGCATCGATAAGCCAAGAAACAATGTGAGAATGTTAAAAAATGGTAGATGTGTTACAAAAATGCGACAACTTGTAAATTTTTTACCTCATAAGCAGGTCATCCATTATCAACGCCTAGCGTTATCACCATTGTTATGAGCATTGTCAACGAAAATCGGTTAGTACAGACTTGTTGGTAACCAGTTCTAGGTTTCTAGTGCAGTTTTAAACTCAAACAAGTCTACTGAATACATCTTCTCAGCATTTGAAGTGATTCGAGCTTATAGTGGGAGATGAGTAAAAATTTTAATTTAACTTAATTTTCAATTATTATCAGCAAATATTGTATATACCAGTGTCTAAATATAGGAAACACTTTTGGCGTGGAGGATACTGACGATAATATGGCAGGAATACACGCGGTCAAACGGATTGTTTGCGGGCGACGCCCACCCATATTCGCCCTGGCTTTTACTGCTGGGTAATAAAGTACAAAAATTATGATTTGCTTGTCACTGCTTGAGGGCATATCTCGAGAGGTCGTGTGTCTTGAAAAGAACCCCCTCTGAGCATCGTTCAGGTTGATTGAAGTCCTCGCAACCCTCCTAAAAAAAAAGGAACGAAAACAAACATAAATATTCGCGACCAAAGCTATCATATAATATATTGGATCAAAAAAACATTTGATTCTTTCACGAAGTTTTAAAATTCAAAACCAATCTAATGACTGACTTACTATACTTAATTGAATGACAATTTATTTAACAGAGTTCCCTCCTCTTTTGATATAGCTATAGCTACTATATTCACCTCAATTACGTAATTTTACACAAATACATAAGAGTATACTTAATATATATAAAACGCGAATTTTCCGGTAGTCCAAAGTGTGCGGCACGGTATCTGCACACAACGCTGCAAGTACACATCTATATATGGTGATGCTAATGATTGCGGTTGTTGATAACACATATGTTTGATGCCTTAGAGGCCATATATGCAATTAGTCCGCATCATTGTCATTTTGTGCGTGCTCCATACTCTGTTGCATGACACGTACGACGACTTGAACCCTTTATGTACAGTGACGGTCGATGTAATTCATCAGAGGGTTGCTGGCGACCCCAGGTTGAAAGAAACTCTTTGACCCTCGTTTGACTCATTAATGAAATCCATTTTAAAATTGATGAAAATTGCCATGACACGCTCGCAGTGACCTGACTCTGGCGAAAGATACAGTGTCATCATCATGATGAAAAAGGACTTTGGGGAGGGAATGAGATGCGGTCTGAAAAAATATAAAAAGAGTCGTGATGGTTCGCTTGATCGACTGTCTCTTGTATTGAGGATGCGTGAGTGCTTCGAGGCTAATGCGGGTCTAGTCGTCACTTCCGGTTCTCACGAGTCCCGTGCCTTCAGCCATCGGAGATAGAGGTGTATAGCTGAGGTATACATGTTCGTGCACAACTAATAATAGCGAGTGCGTCAAGTAGGAGGAGATCGGGCCTAAAGTCTATACCTTTCCTTTCCTCTTATGTATACTACTAGTTGATGGGATCGTGGCGGTGATGTTGAGCCAAAAGACTGCGCTGGAAAGTCGACGATGAGGTGAGAGGCAAAGAGTGTAAATTGCCCGGCGGCTTGATCAGCCATTAGATAAGGCAGTAGAGTCAACAAGTTGTCTTTTCCTAAGCCGCGCGATTCACTATAAGGACGACTAACCTGGCCGCGTCCGCCTAATTGGTCCCAACTGCGTCAACACACTGCTCGGCTGCAAGGGAATGCGTCTTCCCGGCACTTTGAAAGTCCCCTTGGCAAAGGTGTCAAGGTCGACAGCCAAAACACCCTTCGGCTACTATTCATCATGGCACGAGGTTATACTTGTCAAAGCTGGAGCGAGGTGATGATATGCAGATTTAGCTATATACACGTGCAGAATTACCTTTCAGAGGCATAACCTAATCGGCTGCTGGATTATATGCACTCTTTGCAGAGGGATTACCCGACAAATCCGTCACTGAACTACCATGGAGGGAAAACACTTCAAGACGCCTAATATAGGATCAGGTGATGATGCATCAGTCGTAGAGAAGAAGAAAATTTCAGTCATTGGTAACATGAGGTAACGTATTTCTAAATCACACTCTGACATGTCATTCACCCTTGTATATACATATAACACTACAGCGAATGGAAGAAAAGAAGAAAAATTCAAATACACCTTCCGCATCCTTACGATTGAAGACAGCTTGGAAATAATTTTAAAATAAGAAAAAAAATGAATTGTCATTAATTGTAGGTCCATCAAAATATGTGATTATACCTTATACATATACTATTTTAGGTTAAAAGAGTGTGTAAACCTCAGTAAAGATCATGTATTTCAGCATCAACAATCATAATCACGAGAGTGTCTTGAAATTGTCAGGTAACCACAGGTTCCACTGGCAGCTTCCGGAATGGCAGTTTTGAGAGCGCGTGAGGAAGACACAACGACCAAAGGATCTTGGATATAACGATGCGCGAAAGAGGGATATGGAAACGTGGTTGAAATTTCCCAACTGAAGACCCCAACGTAGAGATACCCCCGGCGATGCGTGTGGACGCGTGTGACGCGATATCCAGGTAGGCGAGATCACTACTCGACAAGCTCAGAGTAGAGACCTGGTGGTCGTGGTCGGAAGAAACCACTCCCAGTGACACCATAATGGCCTCCGCGTTGCCAATCGCTCTGCAGGACGTCACGGATGTCAAAGAGGGGTGACGTCACGCCGTCCAATCGTACGCGATAGTAGGGCTCGTGGGGGCGGCGACTGCCGCAGCGCCACGATGCGGCGAGCACTCGAAGCTGCGCAACGAGCTCGGGGAGAGGCTCGGGCTTCATTATGTATCATTATACCGGTCCGCGCCGTGCGGTGTGCACTGCAGTTACTGGACTAGACGCGCGTGTGTGGTTCCGTGTTCTGCCTTCCCTCTAAACGCTACGACGTGCTCGAGCGAAACCGCGAACGCTTATATTCCTCTTGTTCTTTTTCTGACTTCGTCCTTCGTCGCTGTTTCCAGCGTGAAGAAATTTTTGTGACGTTTGTGAGAGAGGATTTAACCCGGGCAATATTGCGCTTCAGGACGTTCAAGTTTCTTGCCGAGTGTTGTTCGTCGTTTCTGTTGTGATCGATGGATATATCTGTCAATATATTATTCTAGTGCTCAATAATATAAATCAAGTGTGCTAGTCAAAATATATCAAGCAGCAACAAGAGAAAATAAGTTTTTAGAAGAAATGTCGAACTGGATTACAATCATTATCATAGAAGATTATTGATATAAGTGTTTTGGGTCATTTACAAAATTGACGGTGGATAATTGGTTTTTAGGGGGTAAAGTGATCACGCGGTTAGCCGACGGGCCAATTATTGCAAATGGCTGGAACGTGAATACTATATAGTTATTTCTTGGTGTATTCTTGTGTTTTCAATCATCAATTATCACGCTAGAGAATTTTTTTTTTTCTCCCTGCCGAAGAATCAGTGTTTTTTCTTTGCTCTTTTATCTACAATCATCATCATCAGCGTCAAGTGTGCGGGATATATAGAATCTGGAAAGCCATTTCTTCTGTATTGACAACACAATCGTTAGATACCATGTCCAATATATTGTGGTATCAGCTTAAAACTCTGTCGCAGACAAGCTGACGCACGGTCAACCTAAATCACACAATTCCCCAAGTGTTTACCAACATCGCTTCAACCGTTTCAAGTGATTAAGTGAAGTGTTATCATCATAAAACATCAAGGAACCTTCGAAAAATATCCCGAGTGTGCCGTCGGTGCGTGTTGTGCAGTTAGTGCTATAACTAGTGACATGAAAATCCGCCAGTGAGTCACCTCACGTAGAAGTAATAAAAAAGGCATTGAGAAGCATAGACGGCCCGTATCCTAGACCATGATTTCGACTATAACCCATCGGGTCTAGTCGCTTCGTTGGTCCGGAATAAAACGTATTGTGTTCAGCCGACGCGCGAGCATCGGCAGGCGCCAAGATTCGGGCTCCGTGCGGCTTTCGGGTCGCGGCGACGTCGGCTAGTCCGGTGTGCGGCGTCGACGTCGCAACTAAGGTGGATCGTCCGGGCAGCACGACGACGCTCAACTTTACGGACCTGGGGAGCCCATTCGGGGCGGGCGACCCCTGTCCGTCGAGCACCCCGACCCCCAACAGCATGTCGGGCGGTGGTGGGCCAGCGTCTGGCGGCGGCGGCGGCTCCGGCGGTGGCTCTGACATGGACCAGCACCTTCATCACGGTGGCTTGGGCTCTGTTACACCTGGACCACCTGGAAATGGCAATGACAGTGCCTCCAGCACGCCTGTTTCTCAGTCGGGAAAGAGTGCATTCATCGAACTCCAGCACAACAACCTTTATAACCCTGCTAGCCTGCGCGGCGGCTACCCGGGGGGTCACAATGTGCCCGGAGGTCACCAGTTCTCACATCAAGTCGGATCTCTCGGTGGTCATCAGGGCTCTGGACCTGGTAGTGGCAATCAGCAACACGCTGATGCCGGTTTTCCCAGTCCCAGGTCGGCTCTCGCTGGATATCCCTTTGGGCCCATGCACCAGCACAATGCCTATGGATATCATCTTGGATCTTACGCACCCCAGTGCCCCTCGCCACCCAAGGACGGTGAGTACCCCAACTGTATGTATTCCATCTTTCTTATTTTTGTTATTTTAGATTTTAAGGTATGACTCTGATGTGTCAGACTTGAGGTGTTGTTTTGTTGATGTGCTTTATTATATTATTGTCGTGGAATTCGTCAGAATGACTCATCAGTCATTTGAAAAAAATGTTCAAGTGTTTTTTTTTCATTTATATAAACAAGTGATTGTAGAGCGTCGATATAGAATAAAATCATTAGTTGAAAAAAAATTTTTTTTTTTATTGAAATTCCGAAAAAGTATTTATTGTTTTATTGCCTCTACAGTCATATCGCATATATTGATTAAGTATTTTGATCGATTTTTTTAATTTTTAATTTTTTTTTTAAACAAAAACACAAATGTTTTTTTTTTGTAATAGATAGGCAATTGAACTTAATGGTTTTTTAATGGATTTTACAGTTTATTTTTATCGATGTCTAAATTTTCTTATCCATAAAAAAATGTAATTAATTTTTTTTTCAAGTTAAAAAAAATTTTTTAAAAATTGTCTTGTGTATACGTGGATAGAAAAAATGAATAAATATAAAGCAATATTCGATAAAACAATTGCACGACAAGTCTGAACAATATATAGATTGTAAGTGATGAAACTAGTGAGGAATTTGCTGATAGTTTATAAACAAAGAGTTTTTTATATTTTCTGTAAACTCATAAACAGAATTATGATCACACTCGTTAAAATTCTTTAATGATATTATTAAATTTTTGAGTCTTTATTTATAGCTTTTGTTATTTATTTAATTGTTTGGATTAATATATAACAAACACTTGACTCATAAAAACAGATCAGATAGAAAATCAATATAGCGCAATAGATATGGATGATCGGTATATGGTTGTCGTGCTCTAGACATGCATAATTGATCATTCAATAAAGTCAAGCGTCTACTTAGATGTGCACTCCAGCCCTCTTGATTGTTATAGAGAGAGGGTGGAACTCGAAGAAACTTTTGCAGTGAGGGTAGCTATTTTTTAAGACAGTTGTATATGCGTAGTTCTACGGAGGGATGTAGTGAATTAATGCACGCCTTGTGCCGTGGCGCCCGTTTGTCTGTCGTTTTTCTCCGACAAGGGTTGTTGCGCGTGGTTGTTTCACCCTGGCTTTAGTAATAAAAAATTCAACAATGAATATAGCTGTTAGGTTTTAGTGCCAAGTAAAAATCTCGATGAATATGTATACATGTATTAGTCGAATGAAAAATATTCTGAATAATATCGAACGCTACTCTCATTTGTCGCCTTTCTATATTGATCATGAAACAACAAAAAATACCCTCGTAAATATAAAACTCCCCACGCGTTCAGGTGTCTAGAGAATGGAGAATGTTGAAGAAGAAAAATGTGTGCACGGCAAAATAGAAAAAAAAAAAGAAAAACTGGAGAATCTGGAGTAGCAGGTATATAGAAGTGTGTGATGCTGTGGGCATTCGCGTCCGCCGGTCGTCGGCCTGATGCAGTGTATCAAGTGAAACACTGAGAATATAAAGATATATCTGCAGAGGGGGATGCAAAAGAAAAATTAAAAACATAAAAAAAATATATTTAAAATAAAAAATTTTATATCGCACAATTTATCGCACGTTTGGCCTTGATAATCCGCCTCAATTTGTTGACAAATTACCTGCATTGAATTGGAAAATTCAATTTATTTATTATTTTTACCTCAGACGCGATGATTTGTAGGTTTGAAATAAATTTTGAAAATGAAGGAAAAAGTTTCATTTTTAAATTGTTGCTTTGCCGGACTATACTTGGACTATTATCTGATATGTCACATAAATGGGGGGAGAAAAAAAGGGTTATATGGATATTTTATAGTATTATTGATGTGTGTGTGTGTGTGTGATGGCGGGGAAAATAAAAAGGGGATTTAAACTTGGCGACGTCGTGAAGCAACGAGAGCGGCTAACCATTTGTCGCGAGTTGGACGGTGCAATAAACGACCCTCATTTACCTCTAACTTTCATCCCTTGAGCAGTATATTGTGATTGTCGCGTCGGTGCGCGTTGCAAAGAAGATATCAGAACGCTACCACACGCAATCCTACTTTTTACCCTTTTCAAGGATCTAAATATATTATGAGAGAGACAATTTTACTGAATCACATATATGGTTTTCATAAAATCTCTTTTTATAGATTTTTCACCCCTTTTTTTTTATATACATGTGCTTCAGTAAAGTGAAAAACTTTCTTTTTATTTTTTTCCCCTCTCTGTGATTTCTCGTAGTAATTTAATATCATTAGACGGCAATTGTTTCTCAACTTTAACTCTTTTTTTTTTTTTTATTCAATGTCTATATCTAGGGATATATATATATATTTTTTTAATAAAGATTTAAGTGTTATAAATCGAAAAAGAAAAGATTTAAAAATGTTATTTTTGAAAAATCAGTGACAGAGTTTCGTGTATGCGGTGTAACATTTGTTAATATATGCAAAACTCTCAGTGTAACTGACGGGTAAATTGAATAATCATGAGAATAGCCAACTAACGAGGTCTCTTCACACTAGAACAGCACATGATAAAATGTACAACACATGACAGAGCGAGCGTCGCACAGTTAGTGTCATTAGATGTAGTGCAAAAGCCGATAGAAACTCTCAAGCCACACTGTGTGTTGTTTGATTAATTAAATAATAAATATCACATCGCAATCGCGATTCGCTTAATTGCCACCTGACACGCTATTGTTTTATACAACTGCGTGAGTGCGACATTATATATTTTAGTCCCTACGCGATCATTTCAGGTGAAATATCAATTTACAACGTAAATTATCGTACACAACTCAACCTCGAAAGAAAAAATACATCTTAATTATACATTTCCAAGAGAGAACATTAATAAATTTTTCCTACGAGTTCATTATGTCGGCAGAGCGACGTGTCGACAGAGGTGAGATATAAATATAAGGGAAAAATGCTTGAAAAATGTATCTCTTCTATTAATCCAACTCCCCAAGCGAAAACGCACTTGATAATATCCCCCTAACGCAGCGTGCTATAAAGATCTACATGAAAATATTACACCTATATTATAATAGTGGAAACGACTCAAAGCAATTCCGTGTAAACGCTCCCGCGTAGAATTCAATTCTTCATATTCAAGTGGGTATGTAGGGTAGAGAGTATATTGAGATCCATGGGGATAAGCGTGAATGTCGGCAGTAGGCTGTATGGAGGAAGGAGCCAAGGATCGGCAAGCTGATCGCGTGATCCAGCTTGCTATATATGTACACGAGCGGGTTTAACTTGGCGTCGGGCAAACATCGCGTATCGGCAGCAGATATTATCGCGATATACCTTCTTGTGCTTGATATACCGGAGAACCAAGCCGACTACTTATTTCCCTACTGTTCAAACGGCTTAGAAGTCTTCTAGTATGATAATTAATTGTTGGCAGACTATATATATACAGTAGCGCCTAAAATTTGATGTCTCTATTTCTGCTTTTTTTTAATTTTTTTTTTTCCACGCCTATTTAATTCACAACTTTATTTTCACCTTATTTATGTTTGTTTTTTTCGATCAAATATGTTTTTATTGATAAATTTCATCGATATATTGACATATTATCATTGAGAAAATGAAAAGTAGTATTTAAAAAATTTTTTTAATGTTCTTTGAATATTTTTCACATCAATAAACGTCTTGAACTTTGCTAAATATCCTGAAAAATTTATTCACTGTTTTAGTCAGTGACATGTAAAATTTTGTTGCTCCAATTCTGCATCTATATTCTGTATCAATGTGCTTTAGGTTATTGCAAGTGTGATGCAGCGTTCATCGGATAACTGGCGCGTTAACACTAAAAGTATTAGCTTTAGAAAAAAAAGTTTAGAATAAAAAATTTAGGGAATTAAATGTTTTATAAAATTTACAATAACTAATTTTTCATTTAGTCTAACAGTTTCTTACAGATATAATTTATAATGGCCAGCGTTAGATGACTTTTGGACGTTTCGAGCGGTATAAATGAAAAAATATTGATCCTACCGAAAAAAAAAGTTTAAATAAAAAAGTTAGGAAATATAGAAAAGATTTTTTAAGATTTTTGGCTAATGGTAATAGATTAGGAGATAAAAGGCTAAACACAGCGCTTATATCTTGATCTCAAAGTGTTCAATCAATTATGCGGCATAGATATTTTGGGTTATCAGGATAAATTTGATATCCACTGTTTTCAACAGTAGACAACGCGAATATGCGTATAGAACTGAATAATCAGTAAACATCAACTGTTTTAATCAGTCAAATTAAGAGTCACTGAATAAAACATTGAACTTCTGTTTTGATTTAAGAAAGCAGCGTTCTTGATTCATGTTTTTCACAGAGCTAGAACAAAGATTAGACATTGGATATGAATATTTTTTGTGACAACTAATTTAACAATACAAATACTCTGCGATTTGACGCCGATGATACTTGAGGTTTCTCATGTAGAAACATTTCAGTTTGCCTCGAGGTAATTACCCGTACTAATTTCGTGATGAACGGTCATTAATTAACGAGGCGATTAAATCGTGCGATGTCCATACACATAGCTGGATAAGTGTGTGCTGCAGTCAGCACAATGCTCTACTACCTTCTGTTAGAAGTAGAGGCATATACCACCGCTGGATGTACAAAAGAAAGGAAAAGGAGTAGCCTAGGTAGATTACAGTAAACCGGAGCTCCCACTGAATTCATCCAACCATACTTGCTGCTATTGATTATTCAGCTGTACCACCTGCAGGTTCATTTAAACTTTATCCTATCCTAGAAAAGAAAAAAAAAACAACCCGAGTATCAGTTAACATCTTAATACTTATTTATTAATCAGTTAAAAACATTCAGATACTTCAGATATCACTTTTTCAGTCAACACAACCACCTAGAGATCAACTTCTAGATTTTTATTCTGATTCATCAAAGTCAAAAACAACAGTGGAATCAATTAACCTACAAAAAAGAGCATAGATGACTTACCCACCGGATAAATATGACTTATCTACGACAAAACGGTTAGTTAAGCCATCAATACTCGTCAGATATCTTTAAGATAGTTGGGTTACAAGTATTGTAGCGTTGTCAGCACCAAGTACAATGCTAATTGTTGTTTCGTTTCAACAGATAGCTATATAGAAATACCTTATCGCTGCTTTAACAATGTGTTCCTTCATGTACGTAATTTTTTTTTCATTAGAGGAAGGTATATTCTTTATGGTGAATAGCTGTATTTTTGATTGATTTTATGAATTTTTAGTTGGATATGCAACGTTCAAAAAATATCAGAAATTTCGTTTATTTAAAATTTAAAAGAAACGTTCTGAAAATAAATTTTCGATGCTCAGCTTTGACTGGAAATTTTCCTGCTCAAATAAATAATCGCGTTCATTGAGAAAGATATTGATTGATTGTCTAATAAAGCAAAACGATTTTAGACTTCATTTTCCTCGAGGTAAAATACCTTAGACATTGCCAAGGTCGAAAAATGTTTTTTTTTCAACCTCTAAGAGTCAATATACCTCGAAGAAGATGCTTAAAAATCACTCAAAATAAGTGAAAATCACCTGGACATCATCATCGTCGAAAGTTGATTCGTTTGACCGCAATAAATTATAAAATTTCGTTTGAAACAAATGAAGATAGAATGTGTCCCTTGAAATAAATATCAAACAAATGAAGATCGCATGTGTCGCTATTTTTCTAAATTTTATGAAATTCTGGGGAAACATTGGTTGCTAAGGAAATATCTCGCTTAATAAACGGTTGATCGAGGTAATTTTGGATCTATTCGACAGAGAATCAACGATATATATATATGGTATCCAAGAACAGTTAGATGAAAAATAAATTAATTCCAGCGTTATTTCAAATTAAGATTTCATTTGTTCGAAAAAGTGTTTTCTTTCCTGTAAAAAATACTCGGGAGGTCTCGCGTTGTTATCAGCATGAGTCTCTTTATTCCCAGGTTGATGCGCAAGCGTTTAAAGCGCGTTTAAGTTGATTTTCTCTTTAGTTTTCACTTATACGATTGCTCCTACATGGACCAGCATTCTGAAGGTTGATGTCAGGGTGGTGTATGTTCGCAGATCTCTCACCACTGGGTGACAAGGGTGGAAGCCTCGTGGATGAACTTGGAGGTGGTGGCGGTGGGTCTCTGCGAAATGGCAAAGGAAAGAAGATGAGGAAGCCAAGAACTATTTACAGCAGTCTTCAACTTCAGCAGCTCAACAGGCGATTTCAGAGAACACAATACCTTGCGTTACCAGAGAGAGCCGAGCTAGCAGCCAGTTTGGGACTTACACAGACACAGGTGAGTTTTTAAATACATTTCAACTTAAAAATCAAGTCCAACTCTTGCGAAACTGACTTAACAATCTATTTCCAATGATTTACTAATAATTCTAGATGATAATCAAAATGACTAGCGTCATGAAAAAATTTTTTTCTATCAAATTCGATAAATATTCGTAGAAATATTTTCATGTGTGTTTTTTTTAAATGTAATGTCAAGTCTATAAATTCAAAATTCAGTGTGTAACGAGGGTAATTTCCATAAAATAATCCGAGAATATGATAGCCATGACACATCTGTCAGTGTTATCAGCACAAATGACTTCGCTAAATCACCAATCCACCACGCCCTGGACATTGGGGATAGGGTTGCCAAGAGTGTCCGGTGGTCACTGTGAGGCTAAAGCATCTAACGAGCGAGCTATAAATTTCTTGGTCATCTGAGAGTCCAGTTCTTCTGCTAGAACTTCCTGATTATCCAGCTTTCACGTTCATAACGATCCACACACACGTTGCATATACAAGCCCAAGCAATCTGAGAGTTCAGGCAATCAGATTGTGGCGCTAGAATTTGAGTGAGCAAATATATTATTTCATGATATGTGTGTACGTGATCATTTGAGCCACAGCAGGTCGTTGTGCTTGGGGTTCTGGACCGGATAATTTCATTATAGTTCCCTGCAGCTCTATAAAATTCCCCTTCGTACACTGCGAGATCAGTTTAAATCCCCAGTTTCAGCTGTTATACTGACACAAATCGTCCAACAACTCTTTTATCATGTTTATTATCCTGGTGAGATGTTTTTTTTTTTCAAGTATCAAAGAAAATTGCTCGAAAATAGCATATTAATCATGTTGTTATACCTCAAATAAAACTGACAAAAATCTTTATGAATTTTATTCTTCACAATTGAATGAAAAAAAAAATCGAAAAAAATTAACTGGCGACTGTTGTCTTGTTACCATTATCAACACAATGTCTACTTGTTTGAGGTTTGTCTTCTCTGTCGCTGCATCAGGCCTGTCATTATTTTCATTATCTCGCTCTGAAGCTTCCTCGTCATTTTACTGAGGATTTATATTGTTACTGTTGAACTGTACACCAGCTCATGCATTGTCCACGCATCTCTCTATCTGAGAAACATGTCACCATTGATGTATACTCTCTGCAAGCAGTTTTTAAAAATCCTGCCATCAGCAACATGGCGCCTGATGCTCGTTGCGTCCTGGTGCTTGCGGTCGGCCTGGCGTGCCTTTTGTTTCCCCTTTTGCTCTGTGTCTTTCCCTCGGGGCACGAATTCGAGGACGAGCCAGTAGCGCCCGCTCTCCGCTTCTTTTTAGCTCTCTGCGATGTATACGTACATGCACCAGCCAACCTCTTGCGTGATCTATCTTACGCTCTCTCTCTCGCTCTGCAAGTTCCTGCCACGTATCTTGGGCGTGGTGCTCTCCTTTTTTTAGTCGCTTTTTTGTGCTCACATATACCTGCAGCAGTTATATGCGCCTCTGTACATGCAAAGGATTTTTCATTGGCCGATTCTCCACTTAACTGACGGTTTTATCTGCCAAATCGAGATTCCAGCCCGGTTTTGAAGCTTCTGGTAATTCGGCTAGGTTGTTATTCAAGACTATATTTCTTATTCTCATTTGAGATATGACGTAAATGTTTTTTTTTTAGCCGGTAAGTGTCTAAATTTCTTGTTGGAACGTTTGGAAATTTATTCAATGATTCGAATTGTCAGCGAAAAAAATTAGAAAGTTGAATAAAAAAATTTTATTCAAACTATTTCGAGAAAAATTTAATATATTGTTCAGAGTTTTCGATTGAAATTTCGTTAGAATTTATATATTCTCGATGGTTTAACTATGCATGTATTTTTTTTTATGATATTTTAGTCGTTAAATCATTTGAAAATTATTTTGTAAAATTATTTCCGGAATTTTTCTGCTCATTTCTCTCGTCAGCACACCGGGAAATAATGTTGTTATATTGTACTTATACCTGAAATCTTCTATATGTTATGCAGTGCTTGAAACAATAACAAAATTACCATTAAATACTTAAACTTTTTTCTTCTCTTTTTTTTCTACAACGTTTTGGATAAATGGCGCACGGAATATTCGCACGCGACCCTCATATGCAACTATTCGTAACATAAAAACAGTGGAGACAGTTAAATGCCGGTATTTCCACGAACTGACATAGAAAAAAAAAAGATATATTGTCGCGAATTTATTCAGTCACAGTACCTATAGGTATATTATAAAAAGAAAAATTTGAAAAGAAAGAAAGTGTGTTTATAGATGTCTTTTTATTTTTATGTGGCTTTGCGTGGTCATGTCACAGTGATGCTATATAATTCTACCGTTAATAATTCATCTTGAAAACAACTAAAGTAGCTCACTGTGTCTTTGAGCTTGTCGACTTTCGCGTCATGAATTTATTGTCCACGACTTTTATATCAATTTTTTTTTACGCGATAAAATGTACATGGCTCCCGACATTTTTTTTTTCCTTTCCTTCCAAGTTCTTTTTGTGTAAGAGCAGCAGCAGCAGCAGCAGCATCCATTCTGTATGCTCGCTTCGACGAGAAAGGAGTCGATAATTATTTTCACGCATCATGTATGTTGTATACATGAAGGTGGAAGACCTCCCAACTTGAAGCAAATTCATTCACGATAATTATGGTCAGACCAACAAAATCAGAAGCAAAAAATTATATATTATTTATACTTTTTTTTTTTAAACCGATTTTTTTTTTAAACAGAAACAGAAAATTTTTTTTTTTTTTCTTCAAATAAATTTCTGAAGTATTTTATTTTATTTATTTTTTTAACCTATACTAATTATATCACATGTCTGTCGATATTTTGCCAAGTTCTTTGAGAATAATTCTCAAATATTTTGCCACATGCAATCCGAGATTTCTCAATTTCAGTTTGCGCGAGAGAATGGAAAGAGTAATTACATAGTATAGTTTGAAACTCGTGTGTATCCCGCGAGTGGATCAAAAAGTATATACGCACGAGTATACACAACGTCAAGTGGAATTCGTGCAAAACACATATGGCCCAAAACCGTTGGGACCTTTTCTGTGCAGTGGCAAGTCTTGACTTTCTTATTTCTCACTCGTCTACCTCCCTCTTTAGGCCGCATGTCAAAACAAGGTCAACGACACCTCTGACGAGCGCGAAAAAAGCAGTTGACTCGAATAAAGACTTTTACAATAGGTATTTGCACGCTAAATGCCCTGATAAAAAATTATTTCACGCTCTTGAATAAACAATAGACGATAGAGTGGGTGCAGGGGGATAAAGAGAGACCTCGAGGACGAAAGATACGAACGGAGAGAAGCAAAGGATTGAGCTGAGAGTGGGGGTACACACATTATTTCAATGTTGGCAGTAATGCCTGTTATTAAGCGATGATAATGATTGGTATTATCGCGCGGGTAGGGAGCAGGACTGCGGTAGCAGCGGATATAAATCATCCGTTACTTCCTTCTCTTCTGGCACTGGCTACTCTCACCACCAGCCATCCCTGACTCTGCTCCAACATGCCAAGAAGCTGTAAATAACCACCGAGTCACTGCACTCTACAAATTTTGCTGGAGGCAACCCTTTTCTACCTATATAAATGTTCTACAAAATTCAATTCGAGTGTTTTCATGCAATTTACTACTAAAAACTCCCGAAGAAAACCTTCAAAAACACAACAAACAATATATTAAATAACGAGAATAATTTTTTTCTGTGATTTCAGTTAAAAATATAAATTATATGTGTGTTTTAAATTGAAAAATCACGTTAATACATATGAATTGTTCAATAGAAAAATTAATACATTAAAATCCATGGGGGTTGTAGTTGCTTTGGATTCCTGGAACGATTGAAAAAAAAAAAAAGGGCCAAGCTCTTTGGTAATAAGCGCGAGGTGCGCAAAAAACAGAGAAAAAAAAATTCTTCCAGCGTGTGCGTATATAACGGTAATCTGAGGAGGGTTGGGAACGAGGGCTGAGGGTGAGCGTGGAACGCCCCTTAACTATCTTGATCTAATAAATTCAACATTTCGCCGGTAAATCCAAGCCTCCTTTTGAAAACAAGAGATAGAAAATGGCTGGAGAGAATTTTTTTTTTTTTATTTCAGATATTTAATAGGGTTTTACATCACTTAATATCCATCATAAATCACCATCATCAAACAGTTAATAAGAAATTTTAATCAAAAAAACACTCAACTCTTCATAATTTGTATAAAGCATGATATACACATTTTTTTTTTGCCTGCATTTAAGGGCTTAAAAAATGTTTTTGGATTGATTTTAGCAGTGATATGACTGAAATGACATTTTAGGGGATGCAATACAACCCTTGGGCATGCGTCAACTCGAGTTTTGCAAGCAGAAACAGAGTTAAAAGAGAGAAATTACCCGATTGCGATGAGTTTATTACATTTACAGGCAGGTTTGTGTGTGCAAACGGAGGTGTTTCGTGTTCTCAAGGGATCTCTCAGAGGTTAGCGACCCCTATCTGCAAGATTTCTTACCCCAGCGTCCTTTGGGAGTGCAGTAAAAACACTGGAGTTTGCAAAAATGAACAATTATCGGAATCCGGGGCAGTCGGCTGTCGTCCTCTCTCTGGGGAGGCCGCGTGCGTGTGTTTATGGGTTCGTGCGGAGTGGGAAAATGGTATAAAATAGGGGGGTGCGGATCGTTTGAAGTTGCAGTGTTTTCTTTTATATATACTTCTTCATTTTGTTGCTCCTCTTCTTCCTCTACTTCTTGAGCCTTTCGCTCGCTGGAATGAGCCGCGCAAGTCTTTGGTATTTCGTTTGTCTCTCGCGCGCGATTGGCATCCCTGCACGTATGCTGCATTGTTGCGCGCCCTTTACAACATTGTTTCGCTTCGCGAAGCCCACGACTTTTGCCCTGCGTCTACCATCGTAAAAAGAATTAATCAGTTGCACAATGCAGGTTAACTTAATTAATAACGCTTCTATATACAAATTTTAATCTGTAAAAAAAAATTATTAATATTTTTTTGATGCATAGAAATATTAATTCAGTTATTTTCGTTTTTTTTTTCTAAAGATTAATATACATAATGCTTATCTAAAGTCAAAAAAACGTATTTGGTAAATTATTTAGCGGTTTTAAATCGAAATATCTTTAAAACTATTGAAGATAGAAATTTTTATCAAGAGATAATTTTTATAGAAAATTTTATTAGCTACAAAAAAGATTTCTAGTAAAATCCGTCTAATTTGAATTTTTATCAAGATATTAGCAAATAAAAATTAATGAAAATAACTGATTATTGCTGTTGGGTCAAGAAACGAGTGGTTTATTGCTGTTTTATCAACGAAAAGGAAGCCCAGGACCTGGCAAAGGGATTCATTGCGTATTCAGGCTGCGCATGCGCCAGTTGTCACTGCTGACACATCGTTCATCAAGCGATTCTGCACACAAAGCTGTAGGAGCGCTCGAGTGGAGCGAAAAAAATTCACGTATGGCCGATGAAAAAAAGGAAACACATGGGAGAAAAAGAAATAAGGTTGACTTACACCAATATACACGTCAATCAGGTGGAGATACTTGATATATACGCATGTGATGCGCTGCCAACAAGTGATTCTTTGCGCAAACACATCATGAGCTACGTCTCAATTGGCGTCAGGAATCGATCTCTCGCGCAATGTCTTGTTTTCACGTCACTGATAAACGACTTCTCTGTCAAGTTCAAGTTTTTCCCTTCATTTCTCATCGTTTCTAAATTCTAAAACAATTGAGAAAACATAAAATCATGAAAATAATTTAATTTTTTACTTAAAAATACAAAAAATCTTCATTCACATAAAATTTAATTTATTAATTTTTAAAACTATACATTTGTTAAATAAAAATTTTTCTTACACTTTTTTTTAAATTGTTTAATAGTTTAAAAAATTTATTTTGATTAGAAAAAAATATTTTTAAGAGTTTTTCCCTTGTTTTTAAATGAAAAAAATGATTGTTTTCGGTGTTTTTTTTTTTTTTTTTGCGAAATATATTGTTTTCTGATGCTTGTACTAGTTGGTTTGAAAGTAAAGTGTTGATGCGAGCTAAGGTGGAGGTTCAGAGTGGATCGCCTTGGAGCCCAAGAGGCGCCCCGCCCACCGTCTCGTCTCTTGGCCCTCGTATATACACGTCCAAGCCCTTTCATACGTTGTTTTACTCCTCATAAAAAATATCCAAATATAATTTGACTATTTTTAATGAAAATTATCAACGAAAAAGTGGGAAAAACCTCGTGAAAAATAGAAGAAATGTTTAATTTATATTTTTAGAGTTGTTAAATATTTTTTGTACTTTTCAAAATTAGGCTTGAGGCTTACCTAAGTATCATAACTTCAAGCCACGACACGCGGTTTCACTGAATTCACAGATCTATTGAGCATGAGAAACCGCAGAGACCCGAATGCCCTTTATTGTCGATTTTTTTCTCTCTATAGAACTGGATCGAGCAAAGTATCAGGTTACGGGTCTCTTTATAGATGTCTAAACTCTTGTTTTGAAGGATACTACACCGGTAATGTGTTCCATATTGGGTCTATGCTGCCACATCACGAATATAAGCCCAATTTCCTCAAGAAGCTAGAGACGTTTGTCTAAATATTAAATTAAACTATTAAGAACCGACAATTCCAATGACGAATCTTCTATTTAAAAAAAAACGTCAACCTTAAATTAACCAAAAAAAAAAAAAAATTAAATGATTCTTCATAAAATTTTATCAATTAAATTGAAATAAAAAATCTAAAAAATTTTCTAAACATTAAAAATCATTTAAAAAAATTAATTTAACTTTTTATCACTAGATATAATTGATTTTACTATTAATAATAAAAATAGAAAAAAAAAAAAAAATTAATATAATTTTCATATTTTATAGGGCAGTAAAAGCAGATGAATATTAATTACAATTACTGTTATATGATGAATAAAATTGTGGTTAAAAAAGTAATAAAATATTGCTTCATTATGTTCTTTGGTTATACAGTCTACATTTATATTTGAAGACTGGCAAAAAATATAAGAAAATAAAAATAGTTTTTATGGATCATTAATTCATTTTGTTACGACACTTGACTATAACTGGGAATAAAGTAATGGTGTATATCGAATAGACAAGAAAAAAAATCTAGTGCTGTCGGCAGTGCGGGGCAACATTCAATTTGGCTTTCACGATCGCGTTGAGGTAACTATGGACAAAAGAACATGGCGGAAAAAGGAGCGGTGTGCGCACAGTGATAAATTGAGCGTATAGGAGATTCGCGAGCTTATGGATATAAACAAAAAAAAGTATTTAATTAATATAACTAAATGATCGCTCGATGCAAAAAGAAAAAAAATTCAAACCTATATTTGTATATTTTGGGAAGAATTTAATTTCTATATTTTATATTTAATACAAAAAAAAAAAATCAATTGACGAAGATGGGACATAAATTTCAAGCGCGTCCTATCTATAAATGGCAATGAAAATATTCAATATACTTACATTACTGGAAATTAAATTATAAATATCGCGGATATAAAATGCAGTAAAGGTGATTTCATGTTTAAAAATTATTACCTTCTGATGCGAGTATAAAAAACCAGGCTATATATATAGTTGAGTATATATGTAGAAGAATGAGAGGAATGTCTTGGAGAATGTTCGCACGATAGAAAGAAAAATATCCCGGACAAAACGGGTATACGCGCAGAGTCTCGTAAAGTCCGCGCGCGAAGATACTTTCCCATCGATCTGCAAACTCGCGCTCGCGCGCGCGGGTCTTTCTCAGGTGTGCATCATCGCCCGCGAAAAAGCGTGCAATATATATTCAGGAAGGTCACATGACATGTATATAACGAGGAAATAAAATTTTTTTTTTTCAAATTTCATGTTAAAAATCTTAAAAAAATTGTTTTATTGACGAAAAAATCCACTTGATTGTCATTCAATTCTCTCTTGCAAGTGGAATTCTCGTGTTTTATCCATTTATTCATGCGCAAATACTTGGGATTTTCAACAACAAAAATATTTTTCTTCTGCGCATCTCTCGAGTCTTTTTCCCCCCGATGTTTTGTCAAGGCTGACACGCGCGAGTTGCGACAGGTTGTGCGCGCGGCCCAGCGAAAGAATCCGCGCGTTGTCCTTCGCAAGGGCTCGTCGTCGCTGCACGGCATGAGTGAGAGAGCGCGGGGCCATCAAGAAGAGAGTGAAAAGGACAAAGAACCGATGGCGAGACATACGGCGGCTGGGAGAAATAATGATAGGGACGATGACGACGACGGCGACGATGACGAGGAGTAGGAGAAAGGGCGCGTATAACCCAGCCGTCTGTCCAACGACATCAAAACTCGCTTGATCCGGAAGCCACCACCAAAACATTTTCCACGCTATCCAGGACACGTTGTGCGGCCGATGGCAGCAGTGTAGCGCGCACCACCCACCCCTAATTCCCGATACATGCGCCTCTCTTTCCTGCCCGCACTCGCTCATGCGTTGCGCCGACAAATAACGCTTGCCAGCACCCCAAAATGTCAGCATATGGAGGCAGAAAAAAATTCGTTAGAATTTTCGGTTAGCAAAAAATGGCCAATTTTTTTTACCACCCTTTTAAATCGAAACAGTGAAGCTTCGCGAAATAGTGAAAGATGTTTAACACTATTTTAGTCAGTGACATGTAAAATTTTGTTGTTCCAATTCTGCATCTACATTCTGTATCAATGCGCTTTAGGTTATTGCAAGTGTGATGCAGCGTTCATCGGATAACTGGCGCGTTGACACTAAAAGTATTAGCTTTAGAAAAAAAAGTTTAGAATAAAAAATTTAGGGAATTAAATGTTTTATAAAATTTACAATAACTAATTTTTCATTTAGTCTAACAGTTTCCTACAGATATAATTTATAATGGCCAGCGTTAGATGACTTTTGGACGTTTCGAGCGGTATAAATGAAAAAATATTGATCCTACCGAAAAAAAAAAGTTTAAATAAAAAAGTTAGGAAATATAGAAAAGATTTTTTAAGATTTTTGCCTAATGGTAATAGATTAGGAGATAAAAGGCTAAACACAGCGCTTATATCTTGATCTCAAAGTGTTCAATCAATAATGCAGCATAGATATTTTGGGTTATCAGGATAAATTTGATATCCACTGTTTTTAACAGTAGACAACGCGAATATGCGTATAGAACTGAGTAATCAGTAAACATCAACTGTTTTAATCAGTCAAATTAAGAGTCACTGGATAAAACAATAAATATCTCACTGTTTCGATTTGAGAGAGCAGGGGATCATGAGATTTACTTACGACATGAAGATTTATTCAGGGAGGAAGGATCAATAATTTATAAATTTATCTGCCAGTATTTTTGTTTGTCAAGCTAAAGTTGGATATCTCGCGTGGATACAAACTTATAGTGTGCTCCGACTGTTCTCGGAACAGACTGCAGATAATGAGCTTAAACTTCCTACTCGTGACAATTTCAATCATGCGATATGTCTTACAGCATTTGTAGAGAGGCTATTAAACATTTTATTTCTTGAAATTCATAGCAGAAACTATAAACAGTTCTTTGCTCAATTTATCGTATAAAAAAATTTATAATTAATTCAATATCATGAATAGCACTCATTTATTTACAATATAATACATCAACGTATTTAACTTCCTAATTAAATTATTTGACAATAAATGTATATATTTAATACAATTAGAATCTGAAATAATGAAATATTGCACTTTTTCCTATAATTATATCCATTTACATTATTATAATTAATATAAATCAATATTTCTCAGTCGATAACCCTCTTGAATGTCAATACAGCTTTAACTGATAAAAATCAAACGTAAGAAATAAACTCTGATTATATTTATTTTTAGTTATATTCAATTAAATTAATAAATTTATTGCGCGTTAATAAACGTATACGTTTAAGAAGGAAAAATGTACGTTATTACCTTGTGCAAAATTCCAAGATACAAAATACACATTTTCGCGGCGATGAAGCATCAAAACGAAGACAAAGTGTATTGGATTGTTCTGCAGGCGCATAAATATTCATGGCTACCCGGGGCTGATGCGGTGTGGGTGAAAAAATATACACATACAGGCGAAGGAAGGTTAGAGCATGCGGGAGGAGGGCAGAAGATCAGAGTTGTGGAGGCCGAAGGCAGAGGCGATATTAACGGGAAGTTTAATCGCTGCGCGGTCAGTCTCTCGGGCCCTGTCGGCTCTTCCGCGGACGCGCGCCGGGTCAGTCGGGCCCCCGAGGTCAATTAGCGCTGCTCAACACTATCTACTCGCGCGCCAGGGCCCGCGCGATGGGAATGGAACGAGTCGAGTCATCTCGTCCACCTACAACTCGAGAGTTTATTCTTCGCACCGGTGGCGCCATTGCCAATTTGTTTTCTGGCCGTTTCCCTCAGCAAACGAACCCTCTGGGCTCAGAAAAATTTCCTACGCATGAGAGAGACACGATGCGCTGAAGACAAGGAGCATATTTCGCGACCTGCTAACCCATTAGCATAAATTAATTGCTTTCGCGCGTCCTATCACTCATCCCGAGCCAGATTGTGCGTCAGTCTCTGGAACACACTCGGTGCACCTACATAAAGTTATTAAAGTTTGTGATGGTTTAAAAAGAACAAAATTACAGGGTTCACTTGTTTTTATTTTTTCTTCATGTACAATCTTTTTAAAAATGTCTCAAAATATCTTCCCCATGATATAATAAATTTTTTTTACAATTGAAAATACAGTTTGTGATTGTTCGTTTTTTTTTTTACTTAAGGGATATCGTGCTTGGTGTACATTTTTTAACAGCGAAGCAGATATAAAATTTTTTAGAGTTTGTGTATATGAAAAAGAGGGAAAACAGGAGCTCAATCTGCGAGCTATTATAAAAACACACTGCAATTAATGTTCATGGCGCGAAGCGAGTGCGTAATGGAAGTTGTATGCGACCGCGGTATCAGGTTTTATCTGAAGGTCGACAGAATACTGCGCCCTGTCGAGCCCAACCCTAACTTCAAAGCACACACGTTGAGCATATACTCGATATTTCAGCGAATTCTTCACGTTAATCCTTGAAACTCGTCATAATACGTTCAACTGGCATTGCTTTTACATTTTTGTAAATGAAATTATTTGAAATAAAAATTTATAGTCACGGATTTTTACAAATTTCTTGCAGAATACTCGGAATTTTTAGGTGTTTTACGTTTTTTAAGTAGAATAACCTATGTTATGTCAGCCAGAAAAAGTTATTTTTCGTTTTTTTTTACTTTAATTAACTCTAACAATAATTTTTATGATGTTTTGAAGGAAAAAAAAAATTTTTTTATCTTGATCAAATTTTCAAAGGGGTCTAACTTGGAATTCTCACGATTTTCACAATTTTTTCAGATTTTTATCGATAACTCGGTAACTAAGCGAGATATTGAAAAATATTACATAACTTAAATGATTAGAAATTTTATTTTCTACAAAAAACGTAGAGTAAATTTTTTTTATATTTTGCTTAATTTTCAAGATATTTTGAAAAATAAAAATTTCAAAAAATCAATTTTATCTCAAAAACTGAGAAAGATACAAAAAAATTTGTTGAACATTTTTTGTAGAAAATGTAATTCCAAATTATTTAACTTCTATAATATTTTTCGTTATTTCGCTTATTTTGCAAGTTATCGCTGAAAAACGAAAAAAATTACGTAAACGACAAGATTTTCAAGGATTATATATACCGTTTATAAAAAATTCATTAAAAAAAATTCCTTTTTTTATGTAAACTTAACACTAATCAAAATAAAATATGAATAATATATAGTTGTGATATAGTTTTAAGATTTTTTTCAATTTGAATATTTCTTTTTTTTATTTTTAATTGTTTTTTTCTTTATAATTTTTAATCGCGATTATTAAATTTATTTGAAGTAGTTTAGCGTCACTTGTACGTTAATTATTTAATTAAAGTCTCGAAGAGAATGAGTTTTTTGTCCACACTGCAGTGTGGAATGATTGACTTTTAGATTTGATCGCAATGATCATTGCATAAAATTCCACGAGTGTCGTCACTCGTTCCAGTACACTGAGGATTTCTACGAACGCGTGTCACTCTATGCGATCTATGCAGATAAACACGTGGAACTTGATGTGCGGACTCAATACAGAAAAACATAGCGATTAAAAAAAAAAATTAATTCATCTACTGGACAATGAATAGAATTAATCAATACACCGAGTCATTAACCGACGTGACAATTTATCCGCGTTCTTCATCCCGTCGTCTCTTTAAGCACATATTTTTTATCGATTTTATTTTGCACTAATTCACGGTCATAAACAATGTAGATACATAAGTGCAGTGCGCAAAACAGTCGCCACTGTATTTATTGCCATGTACTAGCGACCATAAACATCCCATTATGTCATTTCCGTGGATTCTTCAGCTTGCATTATTAATTTATAGCTTTTCAAACACATTCTTCTCTTCAAACATAATTTATATTATCTAAATTACGATAATACATTTTTTATTTTGAAATAAAAAATATTTTTAACTCGAAAATTTATAAAAAAAAAAAAATAGTCGAAAAATGATTTTTCTATATCTAAGATGAAATATCTTTAATAATTTTTAATAATAAAAATATTTTTCTATTTATGTAAATGATGGATTTATAAAACAAAACAAAAAAAAAAAGTATTTTTAAGGTCACGCGCGGCTCTGCGAGTGAGCCACTGCCCACCTGACGTCATGCACCTGTTCCTTCGTGTCCTGAGAACCCATATACTGACGAATTGGCAAAAGAATAAATAAACCATCACTCAGTTTTATTACATGCCAATAAAACTATTGTCTTAATTGTGGGAAAAACGTGAATTTGAAATTGAAATTGGGGAAAAATAAATTTTTTATTCGTTTATATTGATCGTGAGAGGGAAAGGGAAAACACCCTCGCACAGGAAGTGGTCAGTTGCCCTTCGAGACACGTCCCCTCGTTCGCCGCCGAATCGACCGATTCTCAGCTGCAACAGAATATTTTATTTGTACCTTTGAGGGTGTTAATGATTGCTAATAACTGGTGCCTGCAAAATTGCCAGACAATTATTACAAGCAATAGGACGACTTTAAGGTAAAAAGGAGCTTTAGAACCACCTGTAGATATTTCCATCTGTAGGAATGAGCAAGAGGATCCATCAAAGACCCTTTTACATCGTTTTATACAACATTTTGTCACGCAATCTCATCAATAATAACGCGTAGTATCGTGCGCCCTTGATAGAAAAAATCAAGGTCAACTATACGAAGGATATAGGCTTTTTATTCAATTTAAGACGTCTTAAAGTTTGTTTAGAAATTTATTTTTAAAAATATATACGCATTTATAATTGAATAAAAATTTCACGTGACTGCGGAATTTCACCTTACGCGATTTTGTGTGTAGAAAAAAAAATCTCTGGGTTGGACCAGTCTCTGCCTTGAGCAATTTCTAATTGCAAATCCCCATAATAGTGTATGGCGATGTTCTCCGCGCAGTGTAAAAGCCACGAGGACGACGTAAGACGTCTGAAAGTGCGACAGACGTAGAAGCAAAAGAGAGGCGGTATTACGGTGTGCAAATATACTCTACGATGAAGACTTACGTAATGCTGTCTTCCCGCACTTTTGCGGGCTAGCTCAGACCACGTACACGTGACTGCTATGTATATAAATACTGTATCCGCGCTTACACACTATAAGCTATACCGGCGCAGAGTACATATGTATTTCGCTTCGACGCGCCGCAAATGCATCGGTATACGACACATCAGCGTTTGATTTGCTCAGCTATTCGTAGAATAGCGCCGAGGACTTCTATATGCATCACCCTATCACTATACCCATGCTACAGTTTACGTATAATGCGTCAAAGTGGATTTTATTTCATTTCAATCCATCGCGATATAATTTTCATATTTTATCTACTCTTTTAAACCAATATATCTTTAAAACTATTGAAGATAATGATTTTTATCAAGAGACTTTTTTTGTAGAAAATTTTATTAACTACAAAAAAGGTTCTTAACTAAATTTTCCTAACTCGCATCCTTATCAAGGATAAGAGCGAATAAAATGTTTCATCTTTTTGTTTGGAATATTTTTTGATAAAATATCGATGTTTGGTTAAAAGAACGATTGAATTGCGACATGAATTTTTTTTTTTTTTTTCAAAGATAAAAAATAAAAATTCAATTTATAATGAGTTATTATAGAGGTATTATTTAATGAAGTAATAATTAATGACTGAAGAAAGGTAAAATAATATTTTTTTCAGCGAAAAAAAAAAAGTGCAAAATAACTATCTGAAAGGGAAATATAAATGTTTGTATATAAATATCGAACGAGAAACCGATCTAATAATTATAAAGCATGTCCATATATAAATATATTGCGTAATCTAATCCATCAGCGCAACTCCTTCCTTCATCAATCTTGACGCGATAATTGATGAGAGTGACGGTGGCACGGGCGCGCGCGCAGAGAGCGCAAAGAATCTGCAACGCAGCGCGTACATGATGCGTGTTTACCTCCTTCAACATGTAAATAATAACATAAAATAGCTTCTACATAATATACACTGCGGGTATTAGTGTTTTAAAAATTTTTTTTACTTGGATTTACGGTAAACGCATGATTTATCCGGCCGTCAATTATAATATTTAACTCGCATCATGTTATTTATCATTTATTTGAACACGTAAGATTATCTGATCAGCAGGAAGGGTGAAAAATATATATATGTATATATATGAAGAAAGGTATTTGGTACACCTCAAAAACGCAAGCGGGATTTTCGTGGCGGTATGCATCCATATATCGTGGCTGCATAAATCGCTTGGGGCTAATTAAACCGTGCTCTATCGCGACGATTAATCGCGATCGACGCTTCTTCACTCGCTTCAACGAATTTCCTTTTTTTTCCCCACTCTCTTCAAGGGCTAAACCAGATATCCAGACTACTCACCACACTATATCCATATAAAACAGTGATAAACATATTGAACACATTTAATACTATTATTTATAATGAAAAATATTTAATTTTATCCAGGAAATAAAAAAACAATTATTAAAAACATTTGTATAGATTATAAAAAATATTTATTTATTGAAATTCATTGAAATAATTGTTAAAAAATATTTTTAACAATCTAAAAGTGTTGGAAAATATTTAATAAAATTTTATAATATGTTTGTTATTTATTGTTAGACAAATATTAAATTGTCGTTTATCATTGTTTATAACATTTATTACCGCCATTGAAATGCTATTTGCGCCAGTGTTTCTATCAATCACTTTGTCATCAATGAGGCAATAAAAAATTATTGTTACTCCTGTGCCATTTGAAATATAGTGAATAAATAAAAGCAACAGTCTATATTTACTAAAATAAATCAATTTTTTAATTTTTCTAGATTAAAATAATAAATTATATAAATATATTTATATAATTTCTTTAAAACTTTTTTTTTTTGTGGCGGATACTCTTTAAGCAGGAAGAGGAGAGTATTGTATTTAATGTATTAATTGCTATTATTGCTGATTCCTCGCTCTTCCTCTAAATCTCGTGTACTCGCGCGTTCTGTTTGACTTATTTGCTGCATAAGTGTGTGCTGCTTGCCGACACGAAGACGGATACATGTGTAGTCGACTTGTCGCTTGAATATTTATGTGCCACGACGATGCCGATGTCGAGAAAGCACGGTGCATTCTGGAAAAGAGCCCGCGCGCGCGATCTGATTTATATGCGATCGAATCGCGACTGCCGCTCAAACGCGCGCCACCTTTATAGTTATTTTCCAATGTGCAGTTTTTGATCTGTATCGCCGGGCAATTTATTCGTTTCGTCACACATATTCTTCTGGTTAAACACCCGATAAAATTATAAATAAATTAATATTTATCAAGAGTTTAAAATCTTATAGTTGGATGAATTTTTTTTTTTTTTTTTTACATTTTTTGCCAAACACTAAAAAATTCTTTAGGGTCATTTTTTTTTATTTATATCGATAAAATAAACACGTAAAACGTATTTTTATTTATTTTTCTAGATTAAATAAACAAGAAAACATTGTTTTTTTTTTTTAATTAATTTAATTCATTTAATTGAAGAAAAAGTAATGAAAAATGTGATAAAAATATTTTTTTTACAAGATTTCTTATAAAAAATATTTTTTTTTTCCATGATTAATAAAGTGTGCACAAAAAAATCGTGATTTTACGTGTATATTGGAACATCATAAATTATTTTGTCTACATGAGATCTTAATGACAGGATCACGTGTGGGCTCAGCTGCTTCATTTAAATTACTACCGTGTTGTCTAATAAAAAAGTAAAAGTATCGATCCCGTGGATGAGTAGCTGCCCATCATAAAAAGTAATATTTAACCAGTAAAATACTCTGAAAAAAAAAATTTCTCAACATTTTTTAAAAATTACTTTCACAGAATGCAAAGAATTTTCTGCATTATCAACATTTCATTAAGAACTCAATGCTATATATAAAGTAGATATATAAAATAATCCTTTCTCTCTTTTATATTTCTTTTCTCACTATATATATATATACTCGCGTAGTCGCCCATTTCGTTTTTTTCCTCTGCAACAAACCAGTTCGTATATAAGATTACCTTTTTTTCATGAGGGCTTGTCCGCCATGTCGAGGTGTGTGCAACTCTCCCTGAGAATGTATCGATTATTCAACTCGGCAATTTCTTCGTTGATCATAGAAACCGTCAAATTGTTTTCCGTCATCTCTTTCAGTAGCATAAAATTACAATCAATAAAACGCACCACAAAACCTGATTTTCTTCCTGACATTTTTCTCAATCACTTTCAAAAATAATTACACAAATACACACACATTACAAAGATACCCAGTAGCGTCATTAATCAATTTAATTATCTGTTGAAAAGAAAAAAAAATTAAAATAAAATATAAACACATGAATTTTCCTGATGTCATACCCTATTTATTTATTAACATTGATTTTTGGTTGGGAAAAAATGGTTTTTGTTATAAAAAATGAAGGATATAAGTGCGTTTAAATTGCAGACTTGTATATAGCAGATGATCCAAAATTCTCCGCGATAGTTTCTAAACATGAAATGCGAATAGCAGTACATATATAATGCTCATAGGTATATGGGATGTGCCGCGATACGCCCACTGCGCCTCTCGCGTCGCTCAGTGGTTCTCAAAGCCTCTCAACGTTTATAGCAAGTCTCTCTAGATAGATTTAAATTACATTTGGGAATTTTCTGCGCGGAGGCACGTCAGAGCAGACAACGCGCCGGAGAACGCGATGAGCTGCAGCTGGGTTAAATTTACGAAGAGCCGCGTGCACAGCCTGATTTCTGGCAAGAAGGTGGCTGCACACCTCCCCTTCGTCGTGTGATGCAACTTTAATGCATTTTACGGCCTGGAAAAAAATTAATTTATATATCAACTAGATCTCTATACACATTGTGTTGTCGAGAAAAAAATATTTTTTAATCAAACAATTACAATTTTTAAACGTCTACCTCTTTTGATGATTGTATTAAAAAGTTTAGAATTTTTTTTTATATAATATATTAAAATTAAATGTAGGGAAAATACTCCCGAGTATTTTTACAGGGAAAAAAAAAACGCTTTTTCGAACAAATGAAATCTTAATTTGAAATAACGCTGGAATTAATTTATTTTTCATCTAACTGTTCTTGGATACCATATATATATCGTTGATTCTCTGTCGAATGGATCCAAAATTACCTCGATCAACCGTTTATTAAGCGTGATATTTCCTTAGCAACCAATGTTTCCCCAGAATTTCATAAAATTTAGAAAAATAGCGACACATGCGATCTTCATTTGTTTGATATTTATTTCAAGGGACACATTCTATCTTCATTTGTTTCAAACGAAATTTTATAATTTATTGCGGTCAAACGAATCAACTTTCGACGATGATGATGTCCAGGTGATTTTCACTTATTTTGAGTGATTTTTAAGCATCTTCTTCGTGGTATATTGACTCTTAGAGGTTGAAAAAAACCATTTTTCGACCTTGGCAATGTCTAAGGTATTTTACCTCAAGGAAAATGAAGTCTAAAATCGTTTTGCTTTATTAGACAATCAATCAATATCTTTCTCAATGAACGCGATTATTTATTTGAGCAGAAAATAACCAAATAAAAAAAAGTAAAGCCTTTTTTCAAAAATTAAATTGTAATCATTGCTTTGCATGAAAAGTGTGCAAAAATTTCTCAATGAAAATACAAATTAAAAAAAATTATTTTACAATTTTTTCTGTCTATTATTTTCTTATTGATGCACAACACGACGTTTATGATGAAGGTTAGTTTTCTTTTTTTTTTAGTTTATTTTATTTACAATGTTTGAAGTGGCCTCTGATGTGACAGTTGGACAGTCGTACACTCGTTCCACCGTGACACACGGAACTTGCCAGTCATTTTATATATATGTACAGGCATGTAATAGTGCTCTATAGCTGTCTCCTGAATGCGCATCAAATGCGTGCAAGCACTGATGTCGTTTCCTTGACATTAAGCAACGGGCATTATTTTTTTTCACAGGAACCCGCGATTCTCCACGAGACTCGCTATATATATAAAGTCGTTGAGCAAAATATGTGCGGGCACCTGCAGTACACACAGCGATACACGCGTTTTTAATAAAAAAAAAAACTTGAAGAAAACACGTGATGGAGTACACGGCTTTTTCTGTTGCTATTAAAAAATATATCAAGTGTTCAAAAAATTTAATTAATCGTATTCTAACAAAAAAAATCATTTTTTCCAAATTAAAACAACTATTTTTTTTATTTATCCCTCGAATAAAATAGTGAAATTATTTTGATATTTAAAGATTATCGTGTTTAAATGTGTATTTTGACTATTTTTAGGTGTTTCATTTATTACACGCGTGTAGAGAATATAAATTATGTGACAGAGTAGCTGTTAAAAGTGTCAAATAAAAAATACTAATTAGTTTTAGACCACTGTCATCGATATCGGGGCCTCCTGCGGAGGCGAGGATCGACAAAACGACGAAGCCGAGAGCCGTATAGGATAACTCGTCGGCGTGTGGCGCGCGCGCGAATTATGCTAATGGCAATTTTGTTAAGCGCCGGCGGTCGTTACGCGGCGCCTTTGGGACTACCCTAAATACCTGGTCTCAAATCAGCAAGATACTACGCGCGATAAAGCAAATCTACACATTTTTCTCTATCTTTCTCATCACTTACCCTTCATATAAACACATCACACTCAATTTAACACACTGTACTCAATCTTACTTGAATCCTCGATGTCCAATATACAATTTAAAAACATTTCCTGTATATAAAAAAATTAATATCACAAAATACATGGCAAAAAAAAATTTTTTCCGACGTTAAAACGACATTTTTTTCAACAATAAAATAATTTAAAATATTGTGTGTGTGTGTGTAAAAAATGTGTGTTTGCGTGACTGACGCTTATTTATACTCTCGTGTCGATGGTCAGTTTATTAGCGTGCACACTCGAGATTTCTCTTGCTGTCAATAAAATGGCAAATGGTAAAATATTGTAGAGAAAAATAAAAAATTGCATTGACGACTCGTGAGACTTTTCTCCGACATATATGCAGTTGCATTTATATATTGAAGTTAGAATGTCTTTATATTTAAAAGGAATAATAAGTAAATTCATGTATACGTGCAGGTTTTGCGTATACGCGTGCACGCATCCCTCAGGTTGTTCGTAAATATATATAAACAAGTTTCCATCCATCCGTGAGCGCGGGTAAAATAAATAAATGGCGGCCAGGGAGGAGAGGTCCGCCCGGTTGCCTTCTTCCCGCTGCATACCGGGTGTTCACATCCGTGAAAACAGGCTTCGTAAATATGCACGTTTTATGCATCAATACCGCGCGCAAGTCTTTTTCCTTTGGCGCCCCTCTCGCCCGTGTGTGTTCCTCAATTTTTTTGATCCCACACACACACACACTTTGATCATGGCATGGTTTAATTAAACCTCGCGGTAAATTAAAAATATTTCCCTCACATCCTAGTAAAAAAAAAAAAAATATTTAATTGCAGCATTGAAAAACATAAAAAAACCTGCAATAAATAATATAAAAACACTCCATATCACGAAAAACTAAGTATAATTTCTCATCTCAGAAAGTGTTCGCAAGAATGCGCTAATAAAGTACATATAGGACACAAAACGAATCATAGGGTGTACAGAAAAAATTGAAACTGGGTAAAAACATGAGAGGTTTAATAAAAAAAACACGTGGATTGTCGGTTATGGAAAAAGTGTAATAAAAATAATTGAACAAAAAGGGGAAGAAAGTGCTTGCTTGAGAAACGGATAACAAAATTATCATCAACTTGGTGAGAATACCAGGTAAAGAAAGCGGAAGAAGTGAAAAGTTTATATATACCGAGAAAGAAGCGTCGCGGTACGCGTATAACTGTGAAATAAAAACGCGAAAAAAAATAAAATCGGCTCATCTCGCGCTGGACGGAAGAGCGGCATAAATAAATCGAGTGAAAAAAAAATATATCCACAGTGGAAACGGCTTTTATGGCAGCGCGCGCATCAAGTAGAAACGCCCGGTCAAGACTAGCCGTTTCGCATGCATTCTCTATACCTATATATGCTATGCCTGTAGCACTGATGGACTGACGCGTAAGCACGGCAGCGGGTCTCCCACCTTGCTTCCAGGTTGTGCCATGAAAATCCACGCTGGCGTTTACGTTCGCACTGCTGCTGAGTTATGAGGGAAATTTTATGGCCACGGAGAGAGTCTCGATCATTTACCTGTGCGCGCAAAATTCTCAGGGCTATCATAATAATATATTATACAGCCAAAGATTTCGAACTTTACCGTTATATATATATGCACCATTATTTTTTCAAGTCTTAAAAAATTTTTTTATTTTTTTTACCAGGCATAAATATATTTTTAATTTACTGTATATTGAGGGATATTTTTTTTTTAGCATTTTCTGTTCATGTACAGAGAGATAGTATGTATATATGCGCGAGCGTCTGCGCGTAAGTGATGCTTCGAGCCATTGACTTTCGTGTAACGCGCGCGCGCGCGCGCTCGATTTATTGGTCGCGCCTCGCGTCTTATCTTCTTCTATTTTTTATCTCTCAACTCTTGCGTCCCATTGGCTGCAACAACTCCCCCGTGTCACGGTGAAATTGAGGAGAAGTCGAGCGTGCACAGCCTCCGGTTTTTTTCACCTCTCTTTCTCTATATGTACTCTGTCGCTCCGCAAATATTCAGATCGACCAATCACCAATCAGGCCAATCTCGATATATGTAAAAAAAAAAACATGACGGCTCACAGAGAATATTATATTCAACAACAAATTGAAAAAACTAAACAACAAAACAAAACAAAAATCATAATTTCGTTTATTTTTTCAATTAAATTTGAAGTTTTTATTCGAAAAAATTTTTTTTACAATATTAAAAATTAAATATTGAATTTTTAAGGTAATAATATTTCGATTTTGTTAAAAAAATAATTTTAAGAAGTAAATTTAAAAATGTGATTAAAATTGTGTGTATTATTTTTATTGGATGAATATAATTAGGGTTAAAAAATTGATTGACAAGTTTATAAGAATAGGCAACAGCCGTTGAGCGTAATCGAATGATTTATACCGTCTCGAGACAATTTATAAGTGGATATATAAATATAAAAGGCCGCGCGTCGATGCGTATACGAAAAAGCGCGCGCATGTCCGGCGTTTGGGGGTACGGCATTAGGGAAATATTCAAATGAGGGTCCCAGAGTGCGCCGACGCGTTGCCCCATTATTATTCTACCGTGAAAACGGCTGACGTTGTTACCTTTTATTAGCGTAATTCGTCCTATTAACTGTTTCCCAGGAGCGGCCAACGGTTTTTCATCTCTCTTCTCATCATATACAACACATACATATATATATACTCATTATTAATTTTAACCCAGACATGTAAAACCACCCCCTTTTTAAACCTTATCAATATTTTCACTCAAACAAAAATCTAAGAAATTTTTTTTCTTCTTTTTATATTTCAGGTTTAATTTACATAACTTTTTAAACCTAAAAAAAATATAGTAAAATTGTAAAAAAATATCTTTAAGGTATATTTGCGCGGTGAAGTAAAAAAGTTCATAATCTTCGTGCACGATATCTTGAAAATTTTTTTCAAGAGTTTTTATCGATTTTAGCGTGAGTAGATTTGGTCGAGTGCGGGTTTTTTTTTTCTTCTTATTGTTGGCGCGTTAAGAGTGTTATACAAAGTCTTAATATTTATTATTACAAGTGAATTGGGTGTGCAGTTAGGCACGGTGATGGCGCGTCGTCGTCGTGAGCCGTGTGATGCGATACAATCTACCTTCTTTTGCGTTACATAATTTCACCTTGCTGCTAAACATGAAACAATAGCTTCACGTGAGGCACCCATACAGAGGCGAGAATACACTGACAGTGCGCCGGAGACGCGCGCGGCCGCGGTGTGCTGCCGACAAGAGATAGCCGCTGCGCGATCACTCGCTGATAAACTTGTGGAAGCCAGGATACGACCCACTGGCAATACTCTTGTTGACAAATGGTCGAGACCTCGTCGAGCTTTGCCCATTACGACTGTGTGTATGCAAAGGAGACAGAGAGAATGAGATAAAAAAAAACAACATGTAAATAACTCGGTGTTTATGCTCTGGCAAACGACTGCTTTCACGCTCTCGAATTACTCAGCTGTACAATTCATTAAAATTAATGTCTTGACACAATTAATTAACTATTTCATTCATCCTTTATATAAAGGACATTCATTCTTTTCAATCGCACTGTTTTTATCACACCCCGTGATTCATATTTATTATTCAGTGACAGTTAAATTAATGATTGTAGCCTCACGGCCTTGAAAAATATATACTCGCTCTTGCATTATTCATCAGTGACACTAGATCTAGAATAATAATGATAATAAAAATATTACACTGTATTAAGTAAGCTGAATATTTTAATTAATGTATAGTGAAAGTTTCGTGTAATTTCATTTTTAGATTATCTAAATAAATATAAAAATATAAAAATATTTTTAACGTGAATAAAATTTAATATAATACATTTTTGTGACTGAAATTTAATTTTTTTTTTTAATCCAACAATAATACATATTTTCTATACAGTCTTTTGATTAACAATAATTATTTTTAATTGATTTTGGTTTTTTTTTGATGATTATTTTCGTTATTTATTATTTTTTTTAATAAGAATATTGTTTAATAACAATTTCTGTCTGTATATATATGATTGACCTAGTGGACCACGTAATTGTGGAAAGATTTTCTTGCAGTTGATTATAGACCTCAGTTTATTTATTCTCCGTATTCTCATCTTTGATGATGGACGTTCCCCTCGTGTATAACCTGTGTACGAAGAGCGTGCGTGCGTGAAGACACTCTTTTGCATGTGTCTAGGACACGAGAAGGAGGCGGATGGTACATCAAGAAACCTATAGTAAAAAAGTTATACACAAGTTAATGGAATCGTCAATCTTTCATAAAATTTTATTTTCCAACTAGTTTTTCATCACGAAAATATACTTATATCAGATATAAAATTTTATATCGTTTTATTACATGATAAAATAGCTAATGAAGGTGAGTGAATTTTTTCTGGCTCTCCGAGTGCGAAAAAAATGTATGCACATGCATGGCGAAGCAGGACGACACAATCTCAGCGCAGTTGGGTGTGAATACACGAAACGGGAGTTGTCTCGCGTGGCGAACGCGTGAAGAAAAAAAAAATAGATCCCAAAAACAGATAAAACTCGAGCTCGTCGGCAGGGACATTTTCCACGAGAGCAAATTGTCGTGAAAAATAATACCTGGGACAAAACGGTAAAAGCGTAAAATTACTCTTCGCGCATATATGCTCTGCACAGAGGTTCAAGAGTATATACATATAGATGTGAGACTATATCGCACGTCACAATTCTTTCGGCAGCCGGAAATGCTAAAAAATTTCATTTTTAAAGAAACAAAAAAAATAAACAAACAAAAGAATACCGAGAATTCCAGTGGCATTCCGGTAAATAAGGCTCTCCTGTGCGTTTCCTGAACGAAATCACGTGGTCCCACGACGAAGGATCACAGGACCGTGACGTAAATTCGTCGGAGGGAAGAAAGAACGTCCGTTCCGGTGACCGATCTGCTCTATGCGCCATATATATCCGTCTTTTGCTTTTATTTTACAGCCAAAGTATACTTATATATGTGCGACTTGCCGCCGGAACGTGCAAAAAATAATGGACAAAGTCAAAATTTTATTTTAAACATTTTTTTTTCTCATTTTTTATCAATATTTTTATTTTTTTTTCCCTTAATTTTATCGTTGTTTTACAATTTATCAAAGTAATTCTTGTTTGATATCCCTAACAATGTCTTTTTATTTTGTTTAAGTAATTTTTAGATAAAAAAAAATTTTTTTCCTGTTACAGAATTTGAATATTTTTGAAGGATTGAAAAAAATTTTTTTCTGTCATGTTGAATATTGTTTAAAGAAGTAGAAGGTCACGTGAAATATCACATAGGTAGATAATAATAATTCTCATATCGACATCGACGATTTTAATGTCAAGCTTAACTTTTGCAATACGTGAGAACATCCGTCACGGTGAAACAACTTGGAAAAAAAATTCTTTTGTGTGTAGGATTTATATACGAGTGTAGGCAGAGAGCAAAGAGATGCCTTGAAAAATTTGATCCAAGCGATTCACTGTTATATCTTGTCCCCATTTCAATATATCACTCTCTCAGGACCTCGATTTCCATAAAAGTCGTATCTTCGACACTGTATAAAACCCTCCTCTATACAGCAGTATCAGGCTCGTGACTCGTTTGATATAGGAGCCGACATTTCCACGAAGCAACCGAGTCAGCGTGAAGAATCTATACAAACTACTGCATCTTAATTCAATCTAACTTGACATTTCTGGGCCTTTTTATCAACTAGATATACAATATTATTCATTTATAAATTCAAAATAAATTTTTTTACAATTTTTATAATACCTACACGAGAAAAAACGACTGATTTAATTTAAATTAATCAGAAATATCAATATTACAATTTTTATTCCTATTAAATTTGATAAATAAAACTGTTTTTTCAAGAAAATAAACAAAACAAAAATTATTAAATTTAATAGAAAGCTCAAAAACATGACGAAAGAAAAAAATATTTAAAAAGAAATTTTTTTTTACATCAATTAAATAATTTTATTTGATAAAAAATATTTTTTTCGAAATAATCAAGGGTATTAATGAATTTTATTGAAATGAAAATATGTTTAATTCGATAATTTTGAATAAAAAAAAATTTTTTTTTTTTTGGTAAAAAGGGTAAATTGATTGAATGTTTTATTAGAAGCGACTGATGGTAGTATCAGAGACAGTTCAAGTGATGTTGTTGACTCGAGAGATGCTCGCGCAATTGAATTTATAATCGATTAAATAGTATAACTGATGGATAGCCGCAGTAATGCGATATATGTCACAACCTTAACCCACTCAACGAGAGTTGATCCCCTCCGGGAGTATTATCGTGTGTGTGACCCCTCTCAGGGGGGTTCACGCCTTATTAACGCCCGAATGAAACAGTAGCGTGACGTACAGCTGTATGTATGCATACTACTTGCATACGTCTAACAGCGTGTACATTCATTGATGTAATAACGAGATGGGAAGGGTGATGGTCTCTTTAGAATTGATCAGAGTTAATCGTAGGCGCCTCTGTATAAGCACACTCGCGATATTTCAATTATCTCCAACGCGGTTGCAACTTTTCTAAAATTCTACTCAAGCAATTCGTGACTGGGAATTACTTAAATCACTTAAATTAACGTTTAAAGTCATCAATTAAATTTTTAACAAGCAAAAGTTCCAGTAAAACTAAAATTTTTCGCTTTTTCTAATTTTTTTAGTAGTATAACCTATGTTAGGTCAGCCAAAAAATGGTTTTTTCTGTTTTTGAGTTGAATCATTAATAAAAATAAATTTTATGACGGTAAATAGCGAAAAAAAAATTTTTTTTTACATTATCTAATTTTTATAGGTTTATATACTCCTTGGATCGTGCGATTTTTGTGATTTTTTCGATTTTTCACCGATAACTTTGTAACGAAGCGTGATAACGGAAAATATTATTTAAAGTAAATAATTAGAAATTTGATTTTCTATAAAAAATGTAGAATAAAATTTTTTGATATTTTGCCTTGTTTTCGAGATATTTTGAAAAATGAAATATTTTTAAATCGGTAATATCTCAAAAATTTAGAGAGATAGACAAAAATTTATTTAACATTTTTTGTAGGAAATTTTATGTTTTATCATTTAACTTCTATGATATTTTTCATTATCTCACTTAGTTACGGAGATATTGCTGAAAAACTAAAAAAAATCACGAAAATGATGAAATATCCAAGGGGTATACCCCTTGAAAAATTTTGTCTGGAAATTTTTTTTTTTTTTTTTTTTAATTTTGGATTAAATTTATTTTACAAGATATCCAACTATATTATCCGGGAATAAAATAAACTATTTGTAGTCGATGCTTTTGGGATTAGAGAATTTTTTTTTTTTTTTTTTTGAAAAAAACAGAGTGAAGTATTTTCGTTTGCTGTGGCTAGTTCTCCGCCTCGGTGGCGCAGCAATTTAGCAACGACGAACGCAAGCATAGCTTAGTGGAACGCTGATGCCCATAGCGCGGGCAGGAACGGCCATCCAGGGGACGAGGAACTACACCTCGATGAGCACGCTACGACGACATTCTCCTTGCCCCTCGACGTCGGACGTGGTGCGCGTGTGCGCGCGGTTTATACCAAGAAGAGAGCCCCTCTACCACCGCACCCTTCACTCTCTGTCTCGCATCGTCCTCGCAATATTGTCCGGTAAACCATGATGATGCGACGCGTTCAGCGTGACGAAAGTACCCACCTACGAATCGGGAGACTCCGTCAGCCTTCTGCATTGCGCGCGCTATGTGGAAAATATATTTTAGAGAGAACAGAGAATACATGTTGTTAACACAAGTCGTGCCTTCACGCAGTAGGGAAACTTGACGCTTCTGTTATGTACAGAAATAATTAGTGCAAAAGCTAATTACTGGGTCATGTGACACCTGCAGTACAGACTATTATACGCAAAATGGCCCGAACCAAAAACCCTCCATCACGTGATCTCACCAATAAAATGATAAATCAACGTATTTATTTCGAAATAAAAATTTTTTTCTCAGTTTAATTAATAAATTTTCGACAAAATTTTTAAAATATAAAAAATTTTTTTATATTACAAATATTTCAAAAAAAAATCCATAATATCGTTTTTTTATATAGAATGTTTTTTATTAAAAATTTTAAAAGCTAAAAAAAAGGTTTAGTTGAAAAATATCTTAAAGTTTGTAGTTTCAGAGATATTTACAATTTTCAAACATATTAACACTTTGAAAAAAAGTTTAAAAAAATTAAGTAGTGCAGAATTAAATAAAATTTATTTATCTTATTTTTTTATATCTACTGAGTATAGTGGAAATTTTAGAAAAATATTTTTTCATAAGTTTTAACACTGTATTGTTGAATAAATCAGTATTATAAAATACATTGTATAGAAGATAAAAATTTGCACTATTTCCAAGAATCAAATAATGGTAATGTACTGATCTCAGCTTCTGACAACAAATTGTTTTATTCACTATGACTAATTATCGTTTAATTTTTTTTCTAATACACTTTATAAAAAAATTTTTTTTTCATCAACAAAAAATATTTCTCGTGATATTGCAATAGTGTATTTTTACAATTCTACATTGTATATATTTAAATATATCCCTTGGAATTTCGTGATCGACTATATACGTATATATATATTAAAAGTATATAGCATATAACCTGTCACAAGTGAATCAAGATTGACAACCACTGGCACAGTCACGGAATAACGAGAAAAAAAAAAAAAAGAGGATAATGTTGAGAAGACGAGAGAGACGATCACAGGGGACATGATGTTACACAACTCGGTCGTGCGTTATGAATATGTACAAAAATAACGAATGCCGATGACGGACACAAAAGAGAACACAGTGACAGACATTGCGCGTGCGCATTGTTCCATTGACTATGCGGAAAGACGAACTACCTACATTATATATCTTTTGCATTGCGATGTCACCAGCATTTGGCATAACAGCCTGGTGAACGTGATCGCAATTTTGAATAAAAAAAATCCCAATAAGCGAAAAACAAAATCTCGCAATCATAAAATCAAGATTAATACTTTTTGGATGACGCGCGCGCGCGGCACTGCGCATCACCGATTGCGACCGGAAATGGGCCCAAGCGGAAAACAATCCACTCTCGTGGATTCCACTTACACATCAGTGACTATAAATAAATGCAATAAATTTCAAGAACACATGGGGAAAAAAATAGCATCGTCATATTTTGTCACTACACTCTCTGTGACGCGCGATGAGATTGTTGATTGATAAAAAAAATCCTCATGCATGGGCAATGGAGGGTAAATATATGATTTTACAAACGTGTAAATAGATTTTTGTGGCCTTGATGCTGTGTAACACTTGTTGAGGGAAATCAAAAGCAATTTGAGTGCCATTATAGCACTGTCACGAGTGTCAAAACATACTCTGCGTGTGTGATGCACCCGCTGATCCCCATGAGAATTTTCATCACCCTTCTTTGATGATGGGAACCCTCGCCTATTGCGATGACGGATCGCCTGGTTCACTCTTGCCTCCGCTCGATCGCGCTATAGATATACATATGCATGCGGTACACGTCAACGCAGAATTGCAGATTAGATCATTTACTGAATATTATTATTTATTAGGTTAATATTACGCTATAACGCTTGTAGATATCGGTAGTCAGATCTAATATTAATAATAGCTTCCTATATACGTATTCCTAACGGGTTATTGTCGACATTTTAGAATATAAAATTGAGTTTATCTTCAAGAAAATAAATACATACATTGATATTTTTAACACTTGACCTTTTTTATTGTTGTTAAAATTTTTCTCCATGTCTAAAATATTTTTTATACTATTTTTAAATTAGGTATAGTGATTAAAAAAATTTTTTTTCAATCTAAATGTTTCCAGTCTTTCTTATAAAATATAATTGAAACCTCGGTGTGTGCTCATTTTGAGTGGCTGTTTCAACAATGAAATTACTTTTTAACTTAGCTTTGACAATAACATAGTATATAGCACTTTTAACTGTTATATACACCAAGCTCTAGAATAATTGCATAGTAATTCAATATTTAGATAACTTTTTTTAGAAACTGTGATACAATTTATTTCCTACTTCTATCACTCATTCGAAAATATAAAATCCTTGATTTAAATCAAGTAATTTCATAATGTTAAAAATTGATTTTTATGTTTACGAATTTAATTTATAAATGAAAAATTAACTGAAAATTTTTTTAGGATTTTCTGGGTTTGTGAAATAGAATATAATGGTGATAAATGAAATATCGAAAATATTGATAAAACCTTAGCTAACATATTCTTATGAACTTGTGTACACGTTGAAATATTTACTCATGTGGCTAAGGCTAGTACAGTGATTAAATATGAAGGGTACTATAGTCAGACAGCCTCTGAAGCCACATTTCCTGCCCAGACTCCATTCCGATACAGTTACAGTGATTATATTGCCCCCTGCTTCCGCGTGTATCAATTGGCTCGGCTGCTTTTTGATTTTTTCTATTTATTTTTTATTTCGTTCTCGCTAATTCGACCTGGTATAGTTGTAGGTCGCGCTCAACTTAACCATTGACTCGTGCAGTCGTTGCACTATTATACCATATAATTGCGTTATTATTAAATCTAGTTATTATCGTCATTAGATATATAGAGTTGTAAAACGACACATTCTGAACTCGAATGAGTCTAGGAATTTTTTTTTTTTCTATTGATTATAAAATTAATAATTTCATTTCAAACCCTTTAACAGTCATGCTGATATATAAAAGCGCGAGACCTCCCGAGTATTTTTTACAGGAAAGAAAACGCTTTTTCGAACAAATGAAATCTTAATTTGAAATAACGCTGGAATTAATTTATTTTTCATCTAACTGTTCTTGGATACCATATATATATCGTTGATTCTCTGTCGAATGGATCCAAAATTACCTCGATCAACCGTTTATTAAGCGTGATATTTCCTTAGCAACCAATGTTTCCCCAGAATTTCATAAAATTTAGAAAAATAGCGACACATGCGATCTTCATTTGTTTGATATTTATTTCAAGGGACACATTCTATCTTCATTTGTTTCAAACGAAATTTTATAATTTATTGCGGTCATACGAATCAACTTTCGACGATGATGATGTCCAGGTGATTTTCACTTATTTTGAGTGATTTTTAAGCATCTTCTTCGAGGTATATTGACTCTTAGAGGTTGAAAAAAAAACATTTTCCGACCTTGGCAATGTCTAAGGTATTTTACCTCAAGGAAAATGAAGTCTAAAATCGTTTTGCTTTATTAGACAATCAATCAATATCTTTCTCAATGAACGCGGTTATTTATTTGAGCAGTCAAAACAATTAATTAATCATTTCTCTGAGTTGAAAAAAATTTAGTTATGTATTTACCAACTGCAGAACTAAAGATCTGCATACTTTTTGCCCTGATGTCGACTTTGACCATATAATCGCGAGACTTCCTTTGCAGGTGCATTTTGTATAACCCTTCTGCTCCTCACTCTCCATTTACGTATATATAACCATCCTACACTTTTTTACCTCTTCTGGATTTCGTAGTAGCAGCTAAAATTCCAAGAGTCACTCGCAGACGTCTGAAAAGCTTGTGTGCATATACTACACGCGTTCACCTGTATGTCTCTCAACGTCATAAAATATTCTCTCCCACTAACACTCTTGTGTCTCTGATGGCCATAAGTGTTACCATGTCGATAAACGCTGGCTTATAGTTCATCAAGTTGAACACAGTATTGCAATTGATGTTTAAAACCTACTGATTATTTTTTATAATATTCCTTTGTGCCTTTTTTTCAACGCCTTCAACCCAAACAGCCACTTATAAATCATCACAAATTTTTCCAAACATTGCCACAATATTTAAGAGTAAATAAAAAAAAAAAATAAATTGATTTTAAATATTTGAAATATTCATTTTTTTTTATTTTAAAAATTTTTACTACACAAAAAAAATTAATTTTTTTCAATATACAATTTTTTTAAAATGTATTCTGTATTTATTTTTATGAATATTTAATTGTTTTGATGAAAATAAATATCTTGTGTAACAATACCACGTTTCAAAGATAAAGATAATTTTTTTACCAAGATAAAAAAAAAAAAAAAAAACGAAAAACATTCAAGTTCTGAGTAAAATCAGCATTATTAATGAATTTTAAATGTAAAAAAAAAAAAGACTTAGTGACTTTGGCAGTCTGCTAATCACCCAAAAAGTCACAAACAAACATTAAATAATTGATAATAAAAATATTCCACGGCTAATGACAGCTGTCTGGGGCGCGCAGAACGTCGATAGAAATATGGAGGCTTTATACCCACGGATTCTCAGGTATGCCCGGGCATTTATTAGATATATCCTATGGCTTCTGACTGAAACATAAAGCACCTATATGCACGTGAAGGCATCGACTATATTATAGTACACATAATACACATATATAGCTCCTTTGTCGGGCGCAACCTCGCGCTTTTTCATCCAGCAATTAGAAAGAGATTTATTCGCGCCGCGCGTGGATTCCCTTTCCCTTTGGCGCTCTTTTGCAGTACAGGAAACGTAATATATTTCGACTTTTAAATGACGAGTAGCCCTTAAACCCTAGCGGAACAAACGCCACGTCTAGTTCAGCCTTTGTCTTATTTTTTTCCACGACAGCCGCGCATGTGTGTGTGTGAAAGAGAGCTTTAATGAACTCGTTTTGACGCCGCGCGGTCCTTTCCGCGGGCCATTCTGCACATCCTCCGACTTAGTTAATTAAAGTTATGAGCCCGCGTGTCCCGCGGCGGCTCGCAAGACAGTCGGCAATAATTATGTAACCGCGTATGCACACAGTGAATTTTTTTTCGCTGGAATTCCTCGCTGTACTTTTCGATCATGATGACGACTCTGCTGGAGATTGTGTGGCATAAATATGAACCTCTGACTGACAATCCTGCATTATGTAAGAGAATGATGATGTTAGGTTTATATGTGTGTAGAAAAAAAATCCACATATACTTGAGCAAAAGGATTCATCTGACGCGAAGGATATCACGTTCTCCTACGTGACTTGAAGATCAGTTACGAAACGAAACAATCATTATTTTTTTATTATTATTTAATATTGTTGAGTCTAGGGATATTATTAAAGCAAAAGAGTAACCGATAATTTTTAATGAAAAAAAATATCTTCAACTTTGAGTCACTGTATCTGAGAAACTGCAGCTTGTAGTTACACAATATGACTTTTTCCTCGTATGATTTCATTTGAAAAAATTATTAATAAAGAATAAATTCATTTTGCAACAAGATTTTATAGTGACACTACAATTTTTTTTGGTTTTTAACAATTTATATCATAGGATAAGATGCTTAGAATGAGTGTTTTAATGCCGTGTCCAGTGATCATCATTGAAAAATGTGTTTTAATAATCTTGAAATAAATGGAAAATCAACTGGGGAAAAAAAATTCTTGAAAATTTTGAGGCTTGGATGATTTTTTAAAAGTTTTTTTGCTTATAAAACTGTTGTAAGACCTTGATAAAACCGTTTAGCATTGAAAAATTAGATTAAACGAACTATCTGAATGTGAAAACGAAACGCTCACTGATCCCGTTGATTTTGCTGATTGCAGGTGAAAATCTGGTTCCAGAACAGGAGGAGTAAGTATAAGAAGATGATGAAGGCAGCACAGCAGGGTGGCAGTGGTGGTGGTCAACACGGGAGTCTCTTAGCCGGTGGTCCATCGCCTCAACCAGGACAACCTGGAGGTCTCATGCAAGGAGGTGAGTACTTTGAGCCGTAGAATAATTTTTTCGAAAAAGGCAATGTGCTCCAACGGAGGAAAAATTTGTTTGATCAGGTGGAGGCAGCTCGGTGTCAGGAAGTCCTACAACGGGTTACCTGGGTGGAATAGGACCTGGCGGAGGTGAAAATACTCCGGGTAGTTCAACTCCCGGAAGTGACATGTCACCACAGCACAACGAGAGTCCGCCGGCGCCTGCCTGGACCGGCGAGATGAAGCACCATCCGCATGCCCATGCACCACCCCACACTCACCACCACCCTCACACGCCTGGACATCATCCACCGCCGCCACCTCCGCCGCCGCATCACGGAACGTACATGCCACAGTATTCATGGTACCAAACGGATCCTAATCCAGGATTACTCACGTGAGTCCATCAGTAAATTACTCAATTCGATTCTCACCAACTAATTTCGATCTATTCATTTATTTAAGATATATTTTGTTTATAACAAATGTTAAAAATTGTTTTTTGATTTGGAATATTTTTTTTTTAACCCTCTGAATGCAATTACTGTTGTAATTCATGTTTTTTTATTGGTTTTTAATTAGAATTTTGTTTCTTCGTCAAATTGTTAAATATGACATTTTTTTTTTTTAAAGAATTTATATTGCGTCTGTGAAGCCGAAGAAAAAAAAAAAAAAAACGTTTTTTGCTGAAGATTCAGTTTTTTTTTTATTTGATAATATCTTGGTAAAGATGCAAGGTATATATAAATTTTAATAAAAGCCTTTTTTGTAGATAATAAAATTTTCTATAAAAAAAGATATCTTAAGAAAAATCTTTATTTTTTATAGTTTTTAAAATATTATCATTTCAAATGGCAAGAGAATTATTTTTATATCGTTTTACGGTTTTAGAGACGTAATATTTTATTGAAATATACAAAAACTTTTTTTTAAAAGTATTATTTTTATTTAAGATTATGTGATATAAAATAATGTAATAATTTTGATGATTTAATTATGTTTAGGGTTTGGCCCGCGGTGTAACAGCTCTGAGGTTCCATCAGCCCAGGCTATAAGAATCGAAGACTAGAGACTAAGTTCGTGATCACAAATGCGTCGAGAGAAGAAAGACAGGGAAGTTTTTAACTTATATATATTAATTTTTTTTAAAATATAAACATACTAAACAACGGGGAAAAACAAATAAAAATTCTCTTTTATTCTCCCAACATGTTTGTGATCACTATTTTACTCTACTCTACTCTCTGACTATGTCAGACTGTATAGAAGTGTGTATTATAGTTGATAATTTTATTCATAAAAAAAAAATACAGATGGGTGAAATAAGTTGAAAACTTTTCTTTCTTTTTTTTCTTGGCTACTGTTGCGAGTTCTGACGAGAAACAAAAATTTTATTTACTGATAAAATCAATATTGCTTATAATTTTATATTTCAGAGGAAAATCATAATTTCTTGAATATAATAGAAAAAAAAAATTTTTTATTTTAAAATTTATTTTTCTTGTTTTTATGAGAAAAAAAAAAAAATTGTGAGTTCTGTTTTTTTTTGAACCATATGCAAGAAATGATGATGACTTCCTCGTTCCTCTGATGCGTCCATCACGTTAGCCAATGTGACCCACTTTTGGTTCTTCTTCCGTGAGTTCTCGCAACGGTACTCGAGAGGGGAAGGACCATCACAAGATAATTCCGTTGAATATCTTGCATCATGTTTTTATACTAAATGTTGTTACTCATTTTTCGATTTTTTTTTTGTCGTATTGAGTGTACAGTATCTGTTACAAATGGCGGAAATAAAAAAAAGAAAAAAATTTCATTGAATGGGGGTATATTTCCGAGAGGTGAATAAAACCATCAAGCTTGTCGTGATGTGCTATGTTGCTTCGTGGTTGTTTGCCTGCTAGTGGTTTTCAGTTAATGAAATTCTAATGACATTTTCGGTGAAACGACAGACAATCGTGATATTAATTTGACCCATCATCATTTCGATGAAGCAATGTAACGTCAATATTGCAGTGACTAGAAAGTTTTTTTTTTTTATTTTTCAATAAAGAAAAAAATTTAAGTCATTTTTCTTTGATAAAATAAAATATCTAACTAATTGATGAATTTTTCTTTCTTTATCAAAGTTATTTAATATTGTTTTTTTTTTAATAGTTTAATTTAGTTGTTATTTTCATTAAACAAAACGTATTTCAGGGCTTATACTGCATTGCTAGAATAAAATTGTGGAGTAATCCTGTGTCACCAAAAAATGTCGTCATAGTTTCATTAAGTTAAAACCACTGTGCGCAGCAACCGCGAGATTTTCAAGCTGTAAATTCTTAAGCAATCACACGACAATTGAGTTGTCGCTTGTGTCTGATGGTTTTATCAGAGAGTCTTGGAAAAATATTGCAAGAATTCACTCGAAAAAAAAAATTTTTTTTCTTCACCATTTATTTCAATTCTATTATAACAAATAATTTTTGTTTTTAACATATATTTATCTAAATATTATTCAAGATATTCAGCAGAATGATTCTTGCAATTTTTTTTTAAGTACTTTTAAAAGTTTTAAAAATTGTCGAGCTCGATGAGTCTTAAAATTATATGATAGGGTGAAAAATTATTGTACAAAAGAATATGTGTAATAAAGAAGAAGAAAAAAAAACGAGGGGGGGAAAAAAAATACAATTCTGAGAAAGAAGTATATAGATATACGAATAAGAATGTAAAGCATAAAAAATAGAAAATGTTAATGAATTTAATTTTCATTTTTCATCTTCAAATTGTCTCATATCTCATCTCTCCCCCTCGCTCTTTATATGAATATAGATATTGTAATGAAAAAACAAAAAAAAAAAAAACAAAAACAATAAAAAAAACTAAAATATCTTAGCTATGAATACTATTGTATAAAATATGAATAATAACTAATTAATTAATTCAATTTAATCCACCGTGTAAAAATTTTCTTTCACATTCCTTCTTCCTACATTTTTTTTATTTAAAGAAAAATAAAAAAAAAAAATTATTTATCGATATTTTGACAGTTTTTGAACGAATGATAAAAAAATTGAGTTTGAGGGGGGAAAAATCAAGAATAGTATGTATACAACATGGGTCAAAAACTTTGACATAGAATGGGCACAATGGATATGATGAAAAGGGAGCAGAGCGTACATACTTGCAAGGGCTCTTTACCAGACATTTCACTCGCTGTGCGTGCTGTAGACCTTCAAGGCGGCGGCTTATATTCACTTGGAAACCAATTCAAGTAGCAAAGTAAATGTGGCTTTCTTTGTACAAATAAATTCTCTTTTTTTCTATTATACACTTTGTCTCAGTCTTCAATGCTGAATGAATTTTTTAACAGTTGAATATATTCTTCAAAAAAATTGTAACAAATATTTCGAATAAAATTATATTGTTGTTTAAATCGAAATATCTTCAAAACAGCGAATTATACAAATTTTTTTCAAGAGATCTTTTTTGTATAGAATTTTATTACCTACAAAAAAGATAACTAACAAAATTTGTGTAACTTGCATGGTTATCGAGATATCAGCGAGTTATGAGGTCAGAATTTTGTGGAGATGTTACACATGATTTTGCTAGATGAAAAAAAAATTCATTTTCGGATTAAATGTCTGTTTGAATTAATTTTGATAATCAATGAAAGTGTTTTTTGGATGGGAAAGATTCTTTTTAAGAATTTGAAACGGGTGGATTGAGAAAAAATTTGATAATTAACCCAGATGAATCTCGCGTGGTTCCTCAGCAGCAGAAATTTTTTTTTTTTGCCTTTTCAAGCATCTCTGGGAGAAGTTTGAGGTCAGCAGGCCGTCGTCATCCGGACAAATAGTGATGACCTGTGTGTCAAACAAATGAACGGAATCAAAGCACGCAAGTAGGATCGAGAGTGAGCGACAGAGAGCGCACAACTCAGGAATTATACTGAGGGCAGAGGAAGTCGTCGATATAAATTCGTCTTTGCTACTTGAATGTGTTATTGTTCTTCCCTTCAGATTAATTCATCTCATAAATTCCAGTTGATGCTTTTGTTGCGGCTGTAAATTATATTATAATAGATCTTTAACAGCTATTTATTCAAGAGAAAATATTAAATAATGTATAAATTAAAATATTTCAGAAAAATTTCATTTCATAAAAATCGATTTATTTTCTCTCCACTTGTTAAATTAAAAAAAAAAAAATTTTATGACTACTTGGATTGAACACTAAATTGATCGTGAAAAATTTTTTTTATAAAAAATTTATTTCTAATGTTATTTTTTTATCAATTGATGGCAAAAAAATATTTTATTGTTTTTCAGTCTTCTAATAAATATTGAGTTTTATTTCCCAAGCGATAAAAATCCAATTTACTTTGTTATCAATTTTTTTAATTGATTCTGAAAAAATTAATTTTTCATCTTTCTATCAGTGATTATTACATTTTAAAAATAATCACATAATCGCGACAATTTATCGCAAGAATCAAATAAAAAATATCGAATTTAATGACAACAGGCATTAAAAAAAAATAACTAAAATAAGTTTTTTCAATAAAAAAAATATGAAAAATGTTTTAAAATCTCAGGAGGAAAAAATTCGGGCTTTTTGAATCACTAAAGCGAATCGCACTTTAGTCTCTCTATTTATTAGAGACTGCAGTCTCAACGATAAATTGTCTCTATATATGAGAGAGAAATTTCAATTTTTTTAGTTGGATATCTTGGTATTATTGGTTGAATAATTGACAAATTTTAGAATAAAGTTGATATTACATAAATATAATTGAGTCATTAGTTATCGGATGGTGGATAGCGTACGGGAGCAGAATTTACGAGCACTCGAGAGATGAAAGGGAGTGTCGGGGAGCAGAAGGAAAATCAAGGAGGGTTAGATGCCAAAGGGTGGCTGCTCTGTCAGGAAGGACCAAGAGTAATGCGCGGTCAGGTCGGGTGCTAATTTGCCATTCCACGCAGCAAGAAGGGCGTGGCAAAATCGCACATAGGGTGGCTCGCTCGTTTGCGCGACATTGTCGACGACAACCCTGGTATACGTTCACTACTACCCCGGCAACTCGGCGATGCTCACGTATATACGTGACGCATGTGACAATATGTAAGACGAAAGAAAAAAATATTTCAACGTCATATACTCTATTTTCAATCGATGCTTTAACCTTTCTATAGCATCAGTATAGACTCGTGAAATCGATCTCGCGCCCCTTTTGCACTATACTTTTAAATCTATATTTATTTTATGATACTTCAATGCCAAAAAGAACCTAAAATAATTATATCGCGTGTCTAAAACGAAAAAGGCTTCATTCTTAAAAAATTAAAAAAATTTTATTTGTTTAATATCTTGATAAAGACACGAGTTAAGCAAGTTTTGCTAAGAATCTTTTTTGTAGATAATAAAATTTTCTGCAAAAAAGATCTCTTGATAAAAATTCGTATCTATAGTAATTTTAAAGATATTTTAATTTTATAAAATTTCATGGGGAAATCGGGTTTCAAAAAAGAATTTTACGTTGCAATGTTTCTCTCTCGTGGGAGTTAACAGGCCTGAGGGTATAAATTAAAAAAAAATCATGAATTCTACATGGCAATCTGGACCTCCAGGTGGCTTAAACCAGGGTTATACAAAGGTTATACATAAAAAGAATCAAACGGATGTGAGAGGACTCCGCCCAGCAGATCAAATGCCACATCACATAAGGGTTGTGCCCACGTGGCTCATAATTTTATTTTCCGACTTGGCCCAAAAAAAAAAACAAAATCATCCATAAAAATAACTACCACTCAACAACACAATTTTTCATATCAACTTTAATCCAAAAAAATTTAATTAATATCTATGAATAATTCTTTAAAAATACTTAAATAAATTAATGACCTAAATTTTAGTGGAAAAAATTTTTTTAAAAGGTTAAAAAAATTATTTAATTGTGTTGAATGACTGTTGGAAATAGTGATATTGATTTTATTAGATTTTACTGATTTAAAAGAGTGTAAAAAAAATTGTTAGTGATTTTTATCTGCAATAAAAAGATTAGCCTGATGGATATCTGAGGAGGATCTAAAATACACAAAGTCGATGAAGAGAAATGATTTTGTATTTTGCTTTGTGGGTTGAGTGCGGCACGTCTACGACCCTTATAGCATATGTGCCAGTTCGCCAAAAGGCTAGTGCAAGCAAAATAAACAGATTTAGAAGTAAAGGCAAGGAAGAATTTAAAAAGCTACTCTTGGAGGATGTTGCAGCAGGCTTTTTAACCAATAACCCACTCAAGTGCATCAGACGCGTTTTTTTTCTATTCAGGGTGGAAAAAGGCTGGCTGACACTAATCCCCCTGGCCATCAAGTCCACCGAGATTTTTATCTTCATGATGCGAGGATGACAAGTAACCTAGTTGGCCGCCCTGGTGCGGGAAATTCCGTCTGTTGCTCCGGAAATTTAATTTTTATTGATGGAAATTATTACTCTTTTAAATCGAAACAGTGAGAGATTTACTGTTTTATCCAGTGACTCTTAATTTGACTGATTAAAACAGTTGATGTTCACTGATTACTCAGTTCTATACGCATATTCGCGTTGTCTACTGTTAAAAACAGTGGATATCAAATTTATCCTGATAACCCAAAATATCTATGCTGCATAATTGATTGAACACTTTGAGATCAAGATATAAGCGCTGTGTTTAGCCTTTTATCTCCTAATCTATTACCATTAGGCGAAAATCTTAAAAAATCTTTTCTATATTTCCTAACTTTTTTATTTAAACTTTTTTTTCGGTAGGATCAATATTTTTTCATTTATACCACTCGAAACGTCCAAAAGTCATCTAACGCTGGCCATTATAAATTATATCTGTAGGAAACTGTTAGACTAAATGAAAAATTAGTTATTGTAAATTTTATAAAACATTTAATTCCCTAAATTTTTTATTCTAAACTTTTTTTTCTAAAGCTAATACTTTTAGTGTCAACGCGCCAGTTATCCGATGAACGCTGCATCACACTTGCAATAACCTAAAGCGCATTGATACAGAATATAGATGCAGAATTGGAGCAACAAAATTTTACATGTCACTGACTAAAACAGTGATTTTTAACTGGAAACTCACTGTTTCGATTTAAAAGAGTAGAGAGTGTAAGTTCAACGCGTGACGCAAACGGAATGCAAATACTATCATAGCAGAAATGACACATCATTTGTTGGAAAGTAATTGATCGTCTAATATTCATATTTCCGTGCTTGTGTGTGTGCTGCACATATATGTATCTATATCGAGTGTCTATAATATGTTAGAGGTCAGAGCTACTATGGTGGAACAGACGGTCGTTCCCACCTTCCGCAGACGCGTGAGCTGAACGCGAATAAAAAGCTAAAAATATTTTAACTCAAATGGAAAATTCATATACAGAAGTAAAAGAATCGCTGTATCGACTTGAAAAAATCGAAAAAAATTTTTTTAACAACGAATTTACTTTTAACAACTTTTAAAAACTGTTTTTTACCTCATCTATTGCTCTAAACTATATAAAAATATTGATATATACAGTTAGAAAAAATGAATAAACTCAATTTCTCGTCTTGATAAATTTTTTCAAATTTTAAACACTTAAAAAATCATTAATATCTCAAAAGTGATGAGATTTACGGGTTTTTTGCATTGACTATTTTTTGTAGAACATAAAATTTTCTATAAAAACAATATATTACAAAAATCTTGTATCTCTAATGGTTTGTGAGATATTTGTAATATAAAAATGCACGTTTTTTTTTACGTGTTTAAAATTTCTTCAATTTTTTAGGTATGTCTGGTGCTTTATATAAAGACCGACGTATTTCTATTAAACTAAGATATATAAGGATAAAAGAAGCTTTGTAAAAATAGGAAAACATTGAGAAACGATGAAATAAAAAAAAGGGAATTTTTCTCTCAATTTTTTCCTACCATTTTCTACCTAAATACGCAGTGCAGTTCACTCGATTTTTTTATTCATTGAGCAGTCTTGCTGACGTTGTGACGCCTATTGTCAAGCACTTCCGGTAACCGGATATCGTGGTACGCATTGACATTTAATTTATAAAATATTCGCGACTCTCCACGCCCTCCCCGCGCTCGCGACCCCCTCGTTGTACGAGTCCACACGCCCTGTCGCATACAGGAGACAGTGAAAGAACTCGTCGTCTCGTTTGTGCTCCCATTTCCGTCCACCTCCTTCCTTCTTAATTATTAAAAAAAAACAAAAGTAACTACGACCAAAAATAATCAAAAAAACCGAAAATACAACTTGAAACAATTTTAAAAAATTCAAAAATCACTTTAAAGTTCATTGCTAATTTTTTTTTCATCTAAAAACATGATTTCGAATGATAAAAAAAAAGGTTTTTAATGTTTTACTATATACAGTAATTATTTTTTTATCCAATTTATCGCTGATTACAGTATCGAATTTATTTGCTGATTGATTAAATCACTGGAATAATGAGTCATATATTACGAGAGTAGAGTTAATGGACATAAATAAAAGCATGGCACTGTGTTGTTGGTGATTTATTACCAAAAGTACTCGTTACGAAATTGCGATACGGATCAAAATCCGTTGGACAAAGAGAAACGCGTGGCCACCCCCTGTCGAGTTGAACGCGACCCTGTCTCGATGCAAAGCCATTGACATTTTGCTACCCTTTCTACGCTCCTATTACACATGGTGAACAAAGTCGAGTACTCCACGCACGTATATAGACTTTGATAACCAGAAATTTTTTTGCTGCCTGCTGCGTATATAACGCCCGGGATCGCAGTTTCATCGCGTCCGATTTCGGGTTTACACACACAAATATACTCTCTGCCACGCGTCTGCACCCTGCAGGCGTCAGTGGCCTATATACCTTTTATTGTCACGGACTTTTATAGAAATTTATGTGTATACACCTCTGACATTTCTTGCGACCACCAACGGCGTATTATCCCGTTTAAACTCGCTGTTGAAAGTGTTTCGCTCTAAGAAAAACAAATTCATTCTCTGTTTTACACTTATCAACAATTAAACAATTAATTCATTTATTAGACAAATAAATTATTAATTATATGCATTATTTTATAATTTTTTTACGTCTTTTACAGGAAAAATTCGGATTTTCAAATTAAATTGACATTACAAAGTAATTAATATCAATTTTTTTTGCAGTATATATTTTTTTTTCATCTGGATTATTGTGCTAGCGTACACGCAAGATAGGAAATAAAAATGTTTTGCTCAAGTGCGCTTCGCGCTCCTCCACATCAGCCGTTCGTTAATTCTGTAATACCCTTAATGAGCGCCCATTAATTACGCTAATGAATCCACACAATCCCATCGGCTCACGTGAAGCGCGTTCAGTTTTATTTTTATATTTTTCTCTTCTTTTCCATTTTTTCCCCATTCTCAGATGTGTGTTCAACCATCGACTGACTTTCAAACAAGCGATCGTAATACAGAAAATCATAAATATGTAGTGATTTATTCTTCTAAGGCTTAGATTTGGCAGTTTATGTAATTATACAATATTTTACATGATTCATTGCTGGCTATGATTTTTTTAGTTGCGTATAATTATTTTTCTTTTTTTTATGATGTTTAGTGGAATTAATTAATTATGCCTTGCAGTTCAAGACAATAAAACTCGGCGTGGCGCCTCACGAAATCCTCAGACTTGATGTGTGCACTGAGGTGATGGTATAGTAGTAGTTCTTCTTCCCCTTTCCGACGGTCTGCGATGATGGTCGGACGACTAGGATGCAATTTAAGTCTTCTGCAATAAGAGTTAATTTATGAGGGTTGAAGAAATGAGGGAAAAACAATTAAAAATATTCTTTTGAGAAAAATACTTCTGATTTAAATTTTTATTAGTATTTTTTTTGGTTATTCATTAGAGAGTTGTATCGGAGTCAGTGTGGTGGATAATTTCAGTTGAGGCTCTTTTTGACCTTCTCTACAATTACTGACAATTAAACGACATCAGCTTAATAAAACGCGTCACTTGTCTCGATTTAATTCCAAGCATATTAAATCTTCCTTTAACTCAATTTCCTTTTTTCTTTTTTTTTCGTGTTTAAACAAATTTATTTATCATCAGAGAATAATTATTTATAAAGAATTTTTTTATTTTTATTTTGAGGTAAGCTGTTTTTAGGTAAGATATCAATTTTTTTTTAAGTAAAAAACACAAATTCAATCAAAGTATTTTATAAATTTGATTTGAAAACATTTTTTAAATCATTTTTTTTTTTTTTAATAAAAAAACTTAAAAATAAATCAATATTGAATTAAACTCGATATTGTAAAGTTGGAAAAATATTGCAACCCCTGTGTCACTGCTATAATTTTCATTTCTCTCATGTAAACAGCGGCGCCATTGTGTGATGCGCAGCACGAGACTGATCCTCAACTATCTATACACATGCTCGATCCGTAGACAGCCTCCATATTGCTACCCTGAAACAAGCCGCGGGTTGTGTGTTGCTCAAATCCCCGGACATGTTTAACGCGATCACTCCGAAAATCGGATTTGTCGGCATTGTGACGCCGCTGAGTAAAGGGGATGACACTGTGGCATTTTCTCTGCAAGAATAAGCTACTTAGTAATACATACTGCTGCATATGCGAGCACAATAACCGTATATAGCGTATATGCTTTTAGTATATAAATATATTTTACGCAAGCTAAAATATACCGCTTGTCTTATTTACAATCAATTTATCGAAAAATTCACTAATTAAATTCCAACATTTCTATTTTATTAAATATTAAATGAAAATAATTTTTTTCAAGTAATTAATAAAAAAAAAACGTTTTATATGTTAATTAAAAAAAATTGTTTCAAGACATACTTTTTTAAACCTTTCAATTTTTATTAAAGGAATAAAAAAATTTTTTTTGATAGTTATTTTAAGAAATTTATTATTTAATTGGATTTCTTTTTGGGATTTTTTTTTTATATATATAGGTATACAGAGATTTATTTTTTTATTTTTTTGTGGATTTTATATAGCCAATGCATACGATGTTGGACGACTCGTAAAAAAATTCCACCAGGAAAAATATGTCAGAGACGAGAGGGTGAGACGGAGCGTGGCCATTTTGTCTGCTTATTTCCACGTGGGGACACTCGATGTATGGAAGCCCCGGCGCGTGTAATCGCTAATACCCAAAACTCCCTTACTACCCGCGGACCAGTTGAGAGAGAGTGTTTCCACCCTCGCGCTAAGCCATACATACACCACTCACCCTTCCCTCATACTCCCCGATGCTCTCTTTTCTCATGCTCTTTTTGACATTTTTTTCTATCCAACTAATTTTTCCACTGATATTCATCCCTTGAAACAGCCTTAATCAGTGAATTTTTCCACTATTGACACGAAAATAATTTTCTAACGTCAAAAATTCGATGAATTTTTTATGATAAAAAATTTTTTTTGCCTTTTATTCTAGAATTTTTGTCTCTATTTCCTTTATTTATTACAGCACTTGAAAAATACGACAGAAATCCAGAATTGAAATAAAAATAGGTGATTTTAAAAGTGGAATTTTTTATAATTGATTCTTAAATAATTTTTTTTATAGCTTTTGTGTTGCTCATTTAGGGTCGTTTTTAAATAATACTCCTGTTGGGTGTGTACGAGAGACACACAGACACGTGAATATACCACAGCACGCGAACCGGGAAAATCCTCTCGATCCATGTCACCGGTTTTACGCTTGGGCGACAGTGCCGCTGCTCTCTCGCATCACAAGGTCGATCCCGACGAAGAATGGCACAGCGGATTGGCCTCTTCCATTTTTGCGGACAGCCCCTTTCCATTATTTTTTTTTTTCAAGTCTATTCTCGTGTGCTCTATTTTCATCGGATCTAACTTCTGTAGAGGGATGCATCGCGCACCGATGCGCGGATTTTCAGACGCTGAAGTGAGCATCTGTGAGAGGAAGCCGGGGAAAACTATAGAAGGGAAGTCGGACGACGCGAAGAGAGGCCGAGGACACTTGCATTGTTCACGTCAACGCGATTGTGCGTTCACCTGATGGTGCTGCTCTGTGTAAGCCAACTCGTGGGAAGCTTCTTTCTTGAGGCTTGAAACCAGTAAGATAACGTAAATTGACATTCAAAAATGTCCACGTTAGTGGAAATAATTTTTTTCTAGGTCCTTGATTTATAAATGTACGCATGAAATCATGTTTTTAAGCTCACAGCAGTTGACAACACTCATATTTATGTGAATTCATTTTTTTTTGTAGAAAATTTTTAACTCTGAGGTCAGAAATTCAAGAGCCATAAAATTATATGTTGCCTAAAGGTAATTTTTTTTATTATTTATCTTTAAATGACATTGAAAAAAATTCTCCAATAATAAAAAATAATTTTTTTTTTTTTTTGAGTTTTTTAACAGAGTTTGATTTGTTTAAAATCTATTTACAACAATTAAACGTGGAAAAAGTTGAAATTTCCGGTGAAAAAATTTTTGGCAGAAAAAAAAAACAAAAAAAAAAAAACAACGGCAATTCCAAGTGCCAATTTTTTCAAAAAAAATTTTGTTTTCCTCAACTAATCATTGATAAATCTATTTGAAAAATTAATTCAACTAAATTTTATGCAAAAAAAAAAAATAATAATTCAACCCTGCAAAGCAGATACTGCTGTAATTAGAAAAAAAAAAATTTTTTTTGGCTGACTAAAAACTGATTATTCTACTTAAAAATCGTAAAACTTTTTACGATTTGCATCAGAAAAATTTGAAATACTTTTTAATTATTATTTCGATAAATATAAATATTTATAACACAAAAAAACAATTGGTTTTACATAAACATTTAACATTTTCGAATCATTTTTCAATTTCATTTCACAACAAAAACAACAGCAATAAAAAATTCCATTTTTAAATTTGCCTATTTAACTGATAAGGCCTTTATGTTAAATTTTTTTCAATCGATTAGAGAACTTTGTACAGCTTCGAGGTCCTGTACAGTACACAAATGTAGCATTATATGATATATATATAGGCAATATTCGCCGTCGTCGTGGTCGTTTCTGGTCGTCGTCGGCCTCTGATTGTCTTTTATTGGGTTAAATTGAACTTCCTTCTCGTGATACGCGGCTCGCATCAACGCACTCGCTCTGAGTAGTTGCCTGGGCTCTTAAACATCTGGGTAGGTAAGGGGTGTCTTTATACTATCATATATAACACGCACAAACACACGTGGTAAACGCGCACAGATACGCGTTTCACAGTGTTGGACATACATTTCTGTCCTGGCAGCAGCATGTGTACCTTATTTGCGCCATGAAATTATGTCTTACAATAGACAGACATTTAAAAGTCCACTCTATACAACATATTTTTATTTTTATCATCAGCTAATTCTTCATTTATATCTCATAGACCTTTAAAATCAATTGAAAACGAATTTTTAAAGCGATTTTTTGAATGAAAATTCACATGAAAATAAAATTTCTACTCAATGATAAAAATTATTTTAATAATAAAGAGTCTTGCGACAAGCACGGACGTCAACAGTCATACTGATAAAAGCGCGGGACCTCCCGAGTATTTTTACAGGAAAGAAAACACTTTTTCAAACAAATGAAATCTTAATTTGAAATAACGCTGGAATTAATTTATTTTTCATCTAACTGGTTTTGGATACCATATATATATCGTTGATTCTCTGTCGAATAGATCCAAAATTACCTCGATCAACCGTTTATTAAGCGAGATATTTCCCTAGCAACCAATGTTTCCCCAGAATTTCATAAAATTTAGAAAAATAGCGACACATGCGATCTTCATTTGTTTGATATTTATTTCAAGGGACACATTCTATCTTCATTTATTTCAAACGAAATTTTATAATTTATTGCGGTCAAACGAATCAACTTTCGACGATGATGATGTCCAGGTGATTTTCACTTATTTTGAGTGATTTTTAAGCATCTTCTTCGAGGTATATTGACTCTTAGAGGTTGAAAAAAACCATTTTCCGACCTTGGCAATGTCTAAGGTATTTTACCTCGAGGAAAATGAAGTCTCAAACCGTTTTGCTTTATTAGACAATCAATCAATATCTTTCTCAATGAACGCGATTATTTATTTGAACAGGAAAATTTCCAGTCAAAGCTGAGCATCGAAAATTTATTTATATAAGTAAAAAAAAAAGCCGATAATTATCTGGAGGAAAATATTTTTTCTGACATAAAAAAAATCAGTAAATAATAAATGTTACGAAGAAATGATTTATTACAGTTGGTGAGAGGTGAGTTTAGATGTGCAGCGTTATTCGCAAGGAAACGAAACTAACTGAGGAATTCAGAGCGGGTAAATACAGTGGGCGTCCTGCTCTTTGTCTCTGGTTATATGAGCTCGAAAGAGCACTAGAATGAATGCATTTCTATGAACATTTTATATCGCTAAGAACATTGTGCCAGCAAGTATTTTCAGTAATATATTTCAGCAGAGGACTCTTGACATTTTTTAAATGTACATTAAAGTATCAACGTCACACATACATGCTAGACAATTTATTTATAGTTGTAGTTGTGGATCGCTGACTGCAATATCGCACTGATAAGAATGAATTATGCAGATGAATGTTGCGGCGATGTCGCCGATGTATCAAACCGCCTCAACTAGCTCATTCGCCTTCGTTGTCTATTCATTGACGAGTCCGACGTGTGCTACGTGACGGTGGACCAGAAATCCGGACTGTTCCCATGTTCCACTTACGTCTTGCTGGCGTGGACAATCGCTTGTGCCCTCTCTGTTCTGCAGCCTCGTTCCTCATCTCCGCTTCTCTCATTTAATTCTTTCCAATCGACCAGTGTGCACCCATTCATACATTCTTTTCAATCGAGTACTTCAGTCAATTTTCCATAGAACAACCTTTAAAAATAGGTTTAAGAATGAAAAAAAAATTTTTTGAAACATTCTTCTTTTTGTTTAACTCGTTCTCGAGCTTTAACATTGCTCAGTGTAATTTCTCGTTGGCATCGATCACTTTGTCGGGCGTTTCGACACCTGCCAGAGAACGTCAGCATCTTTTCCTCTCGTTGGAGCTGTTTGTTTCCCATCCTCGTGTATATTGCTTCACGCACCAGGTAATCGTCTTTGCAAAGAGTCGCGCGAGAAGAATAAATTTCTCCGCGAGTTGAACACCCTCAGGCGCAATACATACTTACCCGCGGTACATATGGGATTTTATGGAGCTGATGGATCGTCCGTCACCTTGGCTAATTAACTCTCGGGTTAATAATCTCTATGAGCTTCGATAAATTTCGATTTGTCCACCGGCAGCCGCCGTCGTGCACTCAGCGAAATATGAGTGCGATGAAAAAAAATGTACATAATAATATACGCGCGAGCGGACTATGAAGAAGCGAGTTTAATGATGCCGGGAGTCGCCAGGACATCGAAAGGACACGCGCAAAAAATTTCTTCTTGTATATATGTAACATACGCGTGTTCACATCAGCTGGACCCGCATCGCTACTACCGTTCGTATACATACTGTCTCCATTAACTGACTTCGTATAACATTAATAATATCTCCCCCTCATCCCCTTGGTGGCCCCATCAACACTCCAATCAAACTCGAATAAAAACTTAAATGTAATTTACATTTTTCTTTATACACTTGAGACAATGCGCCAAATTACACGATTTAACAACTATAAATAATACATTTGCGTCATTTTAGCGTTTCTTTTACATTTTTTTTGTTTATAATATTAATTCATTGATACAGTTATGTTTTTGATATAATTAGGTTTTTTATATAAATAAGTTTTACTCAAGATTTTTGTGATGAAATTTTGACTCTGAATGAAAAAAAAAATCTTTAGAATTTTTTATATTTTATGTATAGATGAGACAGATGTATCTAGAATTTTTTTTAACTTTATTTGTCGATGTATTTTGACATCGTAAACACGCTGAATAAAATGCCTCAGTCGAGCGAGGTCATCTAGTTTAGAAAAGTTAAAAAAATTACCATTTTTAGTCGATTTTCATTTTTTAACATACTAAAAAATCACAATTTTACCATTTTTGCCAATAAAAAAAAAATATTCAAACTTATAGCCCTTTCTAAATCACAATAAAACCCTGCTGTCCTCACTCTTCATTTCTTATCAATCGCGGGTTACTGTGACTTGGCGTAAAATTAAATAATTACAGCGTGCACACGAGATACAATGATTAAAGGCGGCTCTGAATACAATCAACAAAAGGCAAAAGAAAAATAAGAAGCAATATATAAAAGACATTAAAAACTATTCAAAGTCTCTCAACACCACGGGATATATATTGATGAATTCATAGAGGCTCCTCCAAGTCAGAATTAATGATGAGGGCACAATTCAGTGGCGCGCGATGTCTCGAAAATTCCCCTTATAACATTGTGCCGCAGTACATTAACGTATAAACATATTATAGATTTCTTTTATTCATTTATCCTGCATGTAGAAGTGGTGGCGGCGGACACAGTGTACAGAGGTGCAAGATACGCGAGTGGAAAGGCTCCCGGGCTGCCAACCTAATAAAGCAATTTGTCACGCTTGTCGTCCGAATGCCAGCCATACATTAACACACAATCTCTCGAGAGGAGAATCAGCGATCTCTCCTGCCCCTCGCATTTGTTCTTTCTCATCGCACGTCCATCGCACAAAATTCACCTTTCGATAACTATACGTACGCCAAAATACCGAGGACATATCCAACGTTTTTTTTAATTTACAGCTCAGACTTTTGTTGTGACTTTGATGGAGAAAATACATTGAAGTTTTTTGTGGTTTATACAGTATAGAGAAAGGCTCGCGTCGAGATAGAGATATTTTTTTGTTATTATGATTATAAAAGGTTTTTTGACTCACACACGACAACCGCTAAGATTATTGTATGAGCCCGCGAGTTTCTTTTTTGTTTTTACAGACGAGTTTGCTCTCTGTGACGCCGCGACGAACTTGTTCTCGTTCTTGCTACCGACGAGCCGCCACTCTCGAGGTGCTGGACATCTGTGATTGATGGATCTCCGCTCGCTCCGAGAGGTCCGCGAACCAGCTGGGGTACATGTCTTCCTTTCGCCTTCACGCAAGGTCTTTTCTCCTCTGGCATTACCTTGCTTTTATACTCGTACTCGCTAGAGCTTCAACATACATCAGAGCTCTGATAAAAATTATTACTCGGTATATGACAGATTACGGTGTTGAAAAAGTTTGTGCTCACACTCATTTCACCGGGGATATTAGTATTCGTTTTGTAAATCTGGTAATATTGTATGATCGAGTAATTTATAAGCTAATGAAGAAATTGGTTACAGGAACGTGTGAAGAATCGGAAATTTTGTTAAAGCTTTTCGCCCGAAAACTTGATACTTTTCTTGATGAGAATTTAAAATTTTAACGACGATTGTTTACGGCATTATGATTCGTACCCTGAGTACGGAAGCTCCTTAGAATTGGAGATAAATAGATGATATCAGAGCATGTTCGTCCTTACCGAGTTTCACCGTGATCTATCCAGAATAAGAAATTGTTTATGTTTTCGTCCTTGTAATTATAAGATGTCCTCGAAACTCAGAATTGATGTTGAGTACCCTGACCAGGTAATACCATTTGAGTTTCAGCCAAATCCGTCAATAAACAACGAAGCGGCAGCCGAATAAACATTGCAAAAATTGTTTATTTGCAAA
>MVJL01010118.1:0-55615 GCA_002156465.1 Macrocentrus cingulum
AAATATTTCTTTTTTTTTTTCTTTAAAGAAATATGATGAGCCAAATATTCCAAATGGATGATCTTCCAGAATTCATTAGAAATTTATTTATTTAAATTGTTCAATAATTTTTTATTACTTCAGTCATTCTGAAATTGAATTAAAAATGTGAATAATAATTCAAAAATATATTTGGAATGAGAGAAAATAAAATTGTAAGGCTGAAATTTCTCGCGATACTTTCATCAATTTATTATATATACCACTTCAAAAAAAAAAAAAAAAAAAAAAAAGAAAAAAATAAAGAAACACAAATATAAATATATATAAATAAATAATTATATATATATATATATATAAATATATAAATTTTATTTATTTGTCTACAATAAACAGAAAGATGTCTCGAATAAAGTCAAAAATATTTCGAGACTCTATCTATACACAAATATGTACATGTAATAATAAAATACCTGTTAAATTGTAAAACTAACTGATACACTGTAATATAAATGAACGAGAGAATTGAATAATTGATTTGCGAGAAGGCAAAAAAAAAAAAAAACCAAAGATACAAAATCGTAGTACCTATAAAATACAACAAATCGTCCAGAGTATTTCAAAATACACAAATTAAAAACTGTAACTCACAATTGAAGAACAAAAAAAGTATTGTTCATTACGAAATACGTACCAAAAAAAAAAACCAAAGAATAAAATCAAAATTATTGATCAATTTATGGCTTTTTATCATCTCCCTTAATTACTCTAAAATTGTTTTTTGTCTGAAACAACGATTTACATTAACTTTAAACAAAAAATCGTAGAGACATTTTTTCTTCTATATTTAATTTCCTAACTTTTTTTATTTAAACTTTTTTTTTCTAGGATTATTAGTTTGGGAGTTATTCTGTTTGAAGTACCAAAAATTTGCTTCAAGAAGATATATTTTTCCATATATCTTTTGAACTACTGGTTTTTATGAAAAATTGTTTATTATAATTTAATTGTGCAATATCTTGCGTATTTATCGAGTTATCACGAAAAAACTGTAGTCGATTTTGGTTTTTTAACAATAACTCAATAAATAAGGGAGATATCAAAAATTATTACTCTTAATAAATTGTTGGGAATCAAATTTCCTACGAAAAATATTCTACAAAATTTTCTGTAACTATCAATTTTTCGCTAGAAATCGCGAAAAACTGAATTCAAAAATGAGTAGGGGCGCGCGCCGAACTAATATATATCTACCAAATATTGTGTTTTTTCGTTTTTCCTTGATATCTCGCGAAATACGGGAGACATCGAAAAATCTTGCTCTATATAAATTATTAGGCATTAAATTTTCTACAAATTATGTTGAGTAAAATTTTTTATAGCTCTCAATCTGTAGCCGATAAATCCAAAAAACTGAATTATATATTAACGTTTTAATAAAAACACGTCAATTAGTTGGATTAATTATTATATAAGATAAAAAGTTGTAATAAAAAAAAACATTTTTTTCATAAAGAAATTCAAACAAACGCGCCAAAAACTCTACTACCCTATATAGCACCATCCACAAAAACTACTACTCTCACAAAAAACCCCTAGCCAATAGTCCCTTTCTCCCCTATATCGAGTATCGACTCACAGAGTCTCTCCGCTAACTTCACAGTCTGTTTACAGATGTGTCTCGTCGCGTTCGAGCAACCGCGTCGGGAGTAAAACAACATTGAATCCATTGTAACCCGTGAAAAACCATCGAAAAAACGTCGCGAGTGTGTGCAAACAGCGAAAAAATGCATTTCCACTAACCCCCCCATCAACTGAACCCTTAAAAACCCATTAAAACCATGTTCCGCGAGGCTTTCCAACGGCGTTGGCGATTGTTGGCACTCGTGTGTGTCCTGTTAGTGCCCACAACAGGACTAAACATGCAAGACGAGATCGAGCCGCACGACAAGTGCGAGCCCATCACGATAAACCTGTGCCTTAACCTGCCCTACAATCAAACAATGATGCCGAACCACCTGAAACACCAGAAGCAGGAGGATGCAGCGATGGACATCCACCAATTTGTGCCTCTCGTCAAAGTCCACTGCAGTCCGCACTTGCGATTTTTCCTCTGTCTCATGTACGTGCCTGTGTGCACAATTTTGGAAAAACCCTTGCCGCCCTGTCGGACAATTTGTGAAAAAGCGCGAGAAGGTTGCGAGCAGATAATGCTCAACTTTGGCTTTCAGTGGCCAGCGAATTTTGACTGTGCAAACCTGCCAGAGTACAACGATCCAAATGTTTTGTGTGCCGGACCAAACGAGACATCACCGTCCATAGGCTCAACCACGCTGCAGCCTCACATTCGCATCCCCCGACCGGAATTCATCCCGAACCGTGAGATGCCGAACATTCGGAACCATGGTTTCATCTGTCCCGTGCAGTTCCAAGTGCCGGAACAGTCGTTAATCATTGGAAACGATACGATAAAAAACTGTGCAGCGCCGTGCAACGAGATGTTCTTCCATGAGCAGCAAAAAGCCTTTTCCCGCGTTTGGATCGGTACCTGGGCGGCACTTTGTGCGGTTTCCTGCTTCTTTACCTTCTTGACCTTCCTCATTGACACGGATCGCTTTCGGTAAGTACCGTGGGAGACGGATTAGACGTGGGATTAAGGATTTTGTGGTTTTTCAGGTATCCGGAACGACCGATTATTTTTCTGTCCGTTTGTTATCTCATGGTCGCGCTGGTTTACGTCGTTGGATGGGCTGCCAAGGATAATATTGCTTGCAATGAACCCTTCCCCGCACCTTCCAAACATGTGCAAACGTCATCTACTATTACTCAAGGAACCAAGAGAGAACTCTGCACATTGCTTTTTATGGTTCTGTACTTTTTTGGCATGGCCTCGAGCATTTGGTGGGTTATTCTGACGCTCACCTGGTTCCTCGCTGCTGGGTTGAAGTGGGGACATGAAGCTATTGAGGCTCACTCGCAGTATTTTCATCTGGCAGCCTGGGGAACGCCGGCGATCAAGACTGTTACCATCCTGGCGATGAATAAAGTCGATGGTATGTTGGGTTTTTTTAGGTAGAGCGAAAAATTCGGGGTTTTAGTTGTTAAAGGGTAGTTATTAGGGTTTTGAAAAGGTTGCGGAAGATTTTTTTTTTTGACGGAAATTTTAAGATTGATGAGATTTTACGGTGAAATCGTGGAAGATGAGATCAAAGCGGTGAGATTAAAGCCATGATTTCTAGGGTTGGGGTGGGAGGATTTTAAAAAGTCAAATATCATTCTACTTGGGGTGAATGCCGTTATAAAGTTGACTAAGATAATTTAAGTTGGTTAGTAATAAAAAAAATGGCGCGTTGTTTAATGCGAAATTCGATTTTTTTTTCGCTTGCAAAGGGTGTAAAAAATTGAAAATACTAATCAATTTAAAAAAATTCTTGTTTATCAGATAGTAGGTGTTTTTCATGACAAAATTGAATCGTCATTTATCAAAATCGGTTTTTTTTTTTAAGATAGTAGGTGTTTTTCATGACAAAATTGAATCGTCATTTATCAAAATCGGTTTTTTTTTTTTTTTAAATTAATATTATCGTGGTTTTACCGTGGTTATCTTTTAAAGGTTGAAAAAAATTTTTTTTTTTAAATTAATATTATCGTGGTTTTACCGTGGTTATCTTTTAAAGGTTGAAAAAAATTGCTCCATTACCTCAAAAATGATCTTTTAATAATGAGATTAAAACCACGATTTATTAAAATTAATTTTTATTAAAAAAAATTGCTCCATTACCTCAAAAATGATCTTTTAATAATGAGATTAAAACCACGATTTATTAAAATTAATTTTTATTAATGGTATTTTAACCAAAAATCACTTTTTTAAAAGAAATTTTCAAAAAAAATCGAATTTAAAAATGAGATTTTCATAAATATTTGACTTTTAAAATCTCTTCTAACTTGTATAATTCAATTTTATTAATAATTTACTCAATTAATTCATTAAATTTCATTGCAGGAGACATTTTGTCGGGCGTATGCTACGTAGGAATTTGGAATGTTGACGCACTGCGCGGCTTTGTCCTAGCGCCGCTCTGTGTCTACCTAGTTCTCGGCACAGCTTTTCTGTTCGCCGGATTTGTGTCTCTATTCCGCATCAGGACAGTCATGAAGCACGATGGCACCCGCACGGATAAACTCGAGAAACTGATGATTCGCATTGGAATATTTTCCGTGCTCTACACAGTTCCCGCACTCATTGTCATCGGTTGCCTGTTCTACGAGCAGGCGTACTTCGACCGATGGATGCACACTTGGCACAAGGACATGTGCTCAGATGAGCGTGGATATGCCATTGCCTGCCCGAGTAATAATCTATCTAATCTATCCAAACAATCTGTTGTGTATCGTCCAGATTTTCGGGTTTTTATGATCAAATATTTCATGGCGATGATTGTCGGTATTACCAGTAGCTTTTGGCTATGGTCTAGCAAAACTCTTACAAGTTGGAGACAGTTTTTTAATCATATACGCGGCCGTAGAACCGAGGCTTACGTTTGAGCACAGGATTTTATATTAAAAAAATGTTTTTCAATTCGATGATCGGGTGCTCGTGCTGTGATCGGAGTTTTTCGAGGGTTTTGTCTAAATTATTGGTATTTTGGAATTGTTTGTTTCGAATTCTAGATTAGTTTGTGTGCAGTTTTTTGTGCCAATTTATTTAATTTTGTGTAATTAGTTTTATTTATGCTCACAAACGTGTGTGAGTACGCTTAGAAAAGTTGATTCAGCGATTAGTTGGATATCTATGGATCGTAAATATGTTCCTACTTTCTTAATATCTGTCAGTAAACCTCTGTAGATTAGTTGTGATGTTTTTTTAAGGTGAGATAAATTTTTTTCAAGAGTTTTTCGATTTTTTTACGCGCTCATAGGGATTTTTTAGGCTGAAAAATATATTTATTTGCGTGAATTTAAATCAGTTGGTTTATGCATTGTTTAATTAGTTATTTATTTATTTTTTTTTTATTAATTGAAGGTTTAGAGGATGTAGAAAATGATTTTTTATGAATTGAAGTCGGTGAAAAATGTCTCAAACACGCGATTGTGCCGAAATTTTATTAGTTTTTTTCATATTAAAAAAATTTGCGACAATAGTAAGGGATAATTCGTGTTTAAAATGAGTTTAAGGATATTTTTTTGGGATAAATAAATTTTCTATTAAATTTTAGAAGGGGTATCCTTTGGTGATTTGATATTTTTCGCGATTTTTTTTTTTTTGTTTTTTGATGATAACTCGGTGAATACTGGAGATAATGAAAAATATTATACGAGTTAAAAGATTGAAAATTTAATTTTCTTTGAAAAATGTTGGGGATGTTTTTTTTGTATCTTTTTTGGTTTTAGAGATGTTACTGATTTTTTGAAATTTTGATTTTTTCTCTTGAAATATCTCTAAAATGAGGGGGGATATTGAAAATTTTTATTTTATATTTTTTGTAGGAAATTAAATTTCCTATTTTTTAACGCTTATAAGATTTTTTGTTATTTTGGTTATTTATTGAGTTATCGATGAAAAATCAGAGTACTTTGGGATCTTTAAGGGTGTAACCTTTTAAAAATTTTACTTGAGAAATTTATGCGCTTTTTTGGCGTTTGTGTCACGATTTTTACTTTTTCAAGTGTTTAGAGATTCATTATTTTATTGAATAAAAATTTAATCCGCTCTTTGGGGCTCTGATGACGCGATATGTTTAGTAGAGCTTTTAAAGTGTGATTTTTCTTTGTTTTCGGGTTATTTAGGACGGTGATAGATCAATTTTTTCTGCATACTCGGGCGCTTGTACTTGACGTTTAAAACTGTAAATCAATGTGCGAGTAATTTGGCAAAATAAACGAATTGTCGAGGGGAAATATGCGCGAAAAAGTGTCGGATTTTGAGTGATTGAGACTTTCTGAGCGCAATGTTATCGTCGATTTCAAGACTACGACGAAAAATCGTCCCGGAAATGTCAGCACTGGTTTTGCCGTGGAAAATAAAAAATCGACGCTCAAAAACAAAAGTGAAAATAATTTTCGAGTTAGCCTGCAGAGCGGGTGGAGTCGAACTGTCGATAATCGACGAAATTCCAGCGTCAAAAATTGCGTCAATTTTACGGAAATTTTGTGGGAAAATCTACGCGTCAAGTCAAACGTCCAATTTTATTTTTTTCAACAGTTACTCGACGTCAAGTACACCCGTTGCGACACAATTCTCTGCAGATCTGTAGAATTAAATTTTTTCTATGACTATTTTATTTCACAGAAAAACTCGATTTTTTCCCCAGAGTCCTGTGCCGAAGCGATCGTGAAAAAAAATTCAATCTACACCGTTCAATTCGATTAATTTATAAAATATTTTCCGGTGCAATTCTGCAGAATTTTACACCAATAAAAACCAGATGACTCACGATCAAAAAAATTCCAAACAAATATTCAACATGAATAACCACTGATTTAAATCCAATGAAATCAATCAAAAATATTACTCCATTTCATAAAAAAAGGAGAAAACTTTATAAAATAATTCTAATTTATGCATAATTACTATTTTAAAATATTTTATTGAGGTTTACTGTCGAAACAAGAAAAAAATTTTTTGCCGTTTGCGAAGAATAATACTCACAAACGTGTTTAATTATTAGCGAGTGAATTTCTTATAAGATTTTATACATACACAATATAGAATATATATTGTTTAGGATGATCTGCATTTATAAATATGCTTCTACGTGTCGTAAATAAGGTGAATTTCGTAGAAATCTCAGCCGTATAGAACAAAAAATTTTTTATATGTTTGTATTTTACTTACATTAGACCCAGGGAATTTTTTATACAAACTTTATATATTTGTAACTGAAAAAAAAAACAAAACAATAGTAAGTGTAATTTCGATTTTAGTTCTTTTTTTTTGGAGCATAATCGATAAATTTATGTACTGCTACTGTTTAGGTTAAAAAAAATTGTACATAACTTATTTACATTAGTTTTTGCATTTGTATAATATTTTTTTAATATACTCTCATGTAAATAAGTATATTTCGATCGAATTCATCATGAATTTCGATTTGAAGCGAACAAAATGACGAAATTAAGCGGGTATTCTCATCTAACAATCGAAAAATCGACATTTTAATATTTATTACCGTATTATTGATTATAAAAAAATCATTATTAATGTTTTGAAAAGATTTTCTCCAAATTTCGTTCAAAAATAAGTCGTAGATTTGAAAATATAGCCGTCGATATTTAGTCGTGCGCGCGCTGATGTTGACTGCAGCCATGATTCTAGGGGTTGTAACTATCAGAATTGAAAAAATCAAATTTCATTTTATTCAGAAAAAAAGCCGTTTAAAAATAAACTAGTGTTATCCCACTTGACCAACAAAAAAGAAAAATGTGACTTGTTAAACGCGAAATCTGAGTTTTCGACTTCTGAGGGGTGGAAAAAATCGACAATATTAATTAATTCAAAAAAACCTAGTCTATTTGATAGCGGGTATTCTAAGGATGAAATTAAGCCATCGTTTATTGGAATCATTGTTTTGAAATTTGAGTTATTCTGGCTGCAAGTTGCAAATTTGGAGACACCTTTAACACTTTCGATGTATAATTTTTTATTAATCGACATTTTATCAAGATTTTTAGATGTTTCCACCGTGAAAATGTTTCTAAAAAACTACCGAAGACTGATATTATTTTTTCAATGAGAATATCTGTTTAATAGTTACGTATTTTATTTTTAATTGTAACAATTCGTCCATGTGGCAACTCGTCGAGCTTTTTATGTATCTTATAAGTGAATTTTACGCTTAGAAATTGAGGCAACAAATTGAGACTTTTAATAAAAATAATATAGTAATTATAAATGGATAGAAAAAAATGACAGAAAATGAAAAAAACGAAAGAGAAATACGTAATTAGCCGTTTGCAGCACCATGCAAAAAAAAAATCTAATATCATGTTACAATGTATGCCACAGTTTGTAAATTAATTTATGCTTTATATATATTCTTTATATTAATTAATCAACTCATAATCTTACTGCCAATATAAAGAAATTATTAATAATCCATATATAATAGTATAAAAAATTTGTTTTTATTTTTTCAATATATTAATTTTCAATCTTTTCAGAAATACTACTGATAATAAATTCAAATTATTAATTAATTTCACTAATTCCTACAAAATCTCAAATTTAACAAATTAAAAAGTTTAATTTTTTTTCTGTAGGTTTTTCCTCAATAAGGAGAAAAAAAAAAAAAAACAAACAATTTATCATGCAAGTTTTTTTTTTTTTACTTTTCTTCCTTAAATTGAATAAAAATTGGATGTATTTAAACCTCTTGTCCCAATACGAAATTCGAAAAAATTAAAACACAAAAAATTGTTTGAATTTTTTTCTAGTATAATCCAGTGTTTTTTTTTTTTTTTTTCCTTAAATTTTATTAAAAATGGAATTATTTCCAACAGAAAATTTAAGATAAATTATGTTGATGACGCGAAGATATCGATGACGAATATTACATTTAACAATTCCCGCGCTTTTAATTGAAAATTGCCAACAAGCCCGCTGAATGGTCCAAAAATTACTCCGTCACATTACGGACATACTATGGTGGATGCATGTACTATTATCTTGAGCTACACAGACCACGTGCAGAGTTCTAGGCAACACTGTTGTACATTGGTGTTTACAACAACTACAAAAATTCAAGGTATATTACTTTTAAAACTTTCTTATCTTGCAAATCACTGTGACTAATAACTGGGTTGAATCAAATTTTCCTACTTATTTTCTAACGTCTACAAGTATATTTTATCTGTCGTGATTCTGATGAGGTTATCTTAACCCACAAAAATAAAGGTGTTTGCCTTTTCCCCATGGATAAAGCCTGTTTTTTTAGTTCTAATAGCTCGAATATAATCCTTAGATTACAATAAAATAATTTAACAATTATTTTTGTGCAGATGGATGGCGATGAGTCGGATTTTCCACCCAATAAAATTCGTAAGTTGGATGAAAAAATCACGAATCCTGACGAGATGGTACCGGTTTTTCCGGTCAAACAGCTAGACTGTTTATTGAATGCTAGCATCGATCTGTACGAAAAAGGAGCTGACGTCCAGAACGAGGAATGTCAACGATTTTTACAAGAGTGTCTTACCATAATTTTCACGAAAATCCTCACGGACAATGCTATCAGCAGTTGGACGCCATATGCACACGAGTTTATCAATAAACATTGTGAAAAACTAGTGAAACTGTGCACATGCAAGTTGAATGACGACTCGCAGCCTCTACTGAACCTCCTCGCCTTAGTTTTGGATCCCAGCAACAAGTTTCACACGTTCAATGCGGCGAAACAGTCCACGTCTGTGCCACCTGGAAGTGAGATTCCAGACGAGAAGATCTATGCACGTCCACCGGCTGATCCAGAGAATCCTCGCGGCTGGCTCGTCGATCTTATCAACAAGTAAACAATATTCGCACAGATTTGAGTATTTTTTATGTCATAAAATGGGCCCTGAGTACGATTTTGTATTGCAGATTTGGAGATCTAGGTGGCTTTTCTCTGTTATTGACAAAATTTCAAAGCTGTCGCTGCTATCTTACAATTCCGATTATTCGCGCGCTGCTACGACCATTTGGATTGTGCCAAGAGTTGCTAACTGTCCCAACTATCGACAAATATTTCCTTCCAATTTTTGAGAAGGTCCGAGAGATTTTGGGCAACTTAACGAATGAAGATTTGAAGAAGGAGGCACAAAATCAATTGATTAGTCACGAAATATCGGGCGTAATGAAAATCATGACGAGCTTGGCTTCACGTGTGCCTCAGCACAAGGACATTATTGCAAACCTTGAATTATTGAGACTGAATATAGTATTGAGACTTCTGGAGATTGTCGAAAATAGTAAGGAAGTATTGCGCAATTTCTTCTTTAATTTGACGTCAGAAGAATTGGATTATTTCTTTCAAGGCGTTCACAAAGGCTGGACGATTGGAGACACGGAAGAACGAAAAAAATTGCTCGTTTTCATTCACCGATTGCTCGAATATGATGAAGATGGTGCGATGATGGACAAAGTATTGACGGCATTTTGGAATGTGGCGCATTCGGATGATGTATCAACGGATGTGATGGATCTCGCGTTAGATACTCACCTTCAATTCCTCAATTATTCCGGCGTGCAAGATCGTGATGCTCTAAAAAATCTTTGGCTGGAAAAATGCATTGAAGAATTCAAGAACAATGGTAATTGGACACTGCCAGCAATTAAACAAATTCGTAAAATTTATAACTCATTGTCACAAGCAAATCGTGAACTTGGTAATCTAAAGGATCCTCTACTCATTATCAGGTCAATATTAGAAAACTTGAAGAATTATATCAAGAAAGTGCGCAAATTCATGGAAACACATCCGAAAATAGATGAAACAATTTTCATGCCAAATCGTCGTTATAATCACGTGATGGAAGTACAAGAACGACTTGATTTTTTTACATTTGTATTGAGAAACTCAACATGTGTGCTCACTATTTACGGGGTAAAAAGGATGTGGCAGTGTCTAGGAGATCAGCCGGTTTTTCCCTCCGACCGTGAAGCCTGCCTCAAATGGTTCATAGAATTAATCTCTGCCAAAAGTAAAGTTATCAGCGCAACGAATTACACAAACATTTTCGAACATGTCATCCACCAGCTTGACCCGAAATTGCTTGCAGAAACTGGATTAACATTTTTTGAGAAATTTTTCGAAGCAGCAAATATTCAAGAGAGCAACTTAAGCCTGGAAAATGGAACTTTTTATTTGATCAACCTGAATCTAATTGGAAAGGATTATTTATGGCGAGTAATCACTGACAGCCGGGAGGATATCGCTCATCGCGGTATGGAACTCTTGATGGGCGTTTATAAAAATCTAAAATCTAAACAAAAAATACCAACATGGAAATTTCACATGAATTTTGTTGCGGAGTGTACGAGTCGACTAGAGAATCATTATGACAAACTCTCTGATTTCACAAAAACTAATTATCCTAACGGTGAAAAGGACGAAGAGAGGAAGGAAAAAGTCGCGACAGAAATAGTGAAAATCGGTCGAATTAAAGAAGTTCAAAAGAAATATATACAACAGTGTAATATCGCGTTACCAAAAATTCATACCAATAATGGATCTGAAGAAAAAACAAAAAGCAGCGACAATACTAATCAAAATTAATCGAGAGGAGTAAATTTTAAAGGATAATGACATAATCTTATGGACTATTAGAAAATAATAGTTTGTTTCTGTGATTGAGGGAAGACAATTTTTTCTTCTTCCATTCCTCCATAAATCATTAAGATGTAATACTTATTATTTTTTTTTTTTTAGTTTTATTTTTTACTCGGTATTAAGATTTTTCACTCAAACTGTATTAGTTAATCTTAAATGCTGCGAAATAAATGTATTTTTATTACATTTAATAATTAACTGAATTTTTTTATTGTAAAAAATTCGGAATTTCTGATGTAAGTATTTCAATTCATTACAATTTTTCTAGATTCAAACTATACTCTTAAAAAATACTATCACACACTACACTTGGCCTTTGGATCTATTTTTTAAGAAATAGGACAGTTAAAATCCTCTTCAAATTCGGGCCCTATAATTGCATGTCAATTCCTAATGTGCATATGCTTTCTAATGACCGAATCACGTGGATTAATTGATTTACCTCTTCTCTCTGCAATTTTTAAAATTGACAAAAAAGCCTTTAAAAATTTTTTAATTAGTTTTATTGTTTGAAAACTTTCAAAAAATTTCCAAATCTCACTTTTTTTATTTGTATCACGACAATTTTTAATGAAGTTCGTGTACCCCTCACAAAACTTACCTAAAAACTTAAAAAAAAAAAAAAAAAAAAAAAAACGTCAAAATTTTCGCTAAACTTTTTTTTTTTTTTACTTTTTCAACAAAATTCAGCCTTGAAAAAAATTTTTATTGTTTTTTGCATAGCTGTTAAAAAAAAAAAAAAAAAAAATACGTCAAAAAGCTTCTAAAATTTTTCAACTTTTTGAAATTATTTTAAATTTAAACAGCAATTTAATTCAACCTTAAAATTTATTTAATATATCCTTTGCTTCTTCAAAATTGACTTTTAAAAAACCTCAAAAACCTTTTTTATTATTATATATGGCGCTATTTCATCATTTTTTTCCGCAAAATAGAGATTTCGAAAGGAGTGTGGCAGCAGCACTGCTCGATGCTTTTCAAGGATTCGAGATTCGTGTGGACAAGGAGTGGTGGTAGCTGCTCAACGATCATCGGGAGGCTGTTGGATGTATATATAGATATACATTAACATACATATTTGGTAGTTGAGCTGCAGTGAGCGAAAGCAAACTACAAAAGAAAAAAAAAAAAAATACGCCAGAGCACGTGCAGAGCAGTGCAGAGCAGTGCAAGAGCTCTTGGCATACAATACACACTACAAAGCATTGTTGCGCTTGGACTACATGAAAAAATCGAGGTATCACTTTTGAAATTACTACGACTAATTACTTTGTTTGACTGAAATTTCTTATTTATTTTAATGCCCTCATACCATACAAATTGATTCTGTTATATTTTTTATTAAAATTTAATATAAAAATACTGAGATACTGATAACGCCATCCTAACCTAAAAACGCATGGCGTTTCTTACTGACTGCAAAACTGTTTTTTTTTTTCAACCTGACTGCCCCAATATTTTTTTTATATATCTATAAACTAATTTAACAATAATTTTCTCTATAGATGGGTGGCGAGAAGTCATATGTTCCACCCAAAAAACATCGCAAGGTAGACGAAAAAATGACAAATCCTGACAAGATGGTACCGGCTTTTCCGGAAGAACAGCTGGAGTGTTTATTGAACACCAGCATAGATTTGTACGAAAAAGGAGCTGCCATTGAAAACGAGGAAAGTCAACAATTTTTTCGCGATAATCTCATCGTCACGTTCACGAAAATCCTCACAGGAAATGCAGTGAACAGTTGGACGCCATATGCACACGATTGTGTCAAAATGCATTGTGAGAAAGTGGTCAAACTGTGCATACACAAGCTAGATACCGACACGCTTCCCCTGTTGGACCTCCTCGCCATAATTTTCGATCCCAACAACAAGTTTCACACGTTCAATGCGGCGAAACAGTCCACGTCTGTGCCACCTGGAAGTGAGATTCCAGACGAGAAGATCTATGCACGTCCACCGGCTGATCCAGAGAATCCTCGCGGCTGGCTCGTCGATCTTATCAACAAGTAAGGAATATTCGCACAGATTTGAGTATGTTTCATGTCATAAAATGGCTCCTGAGTACGTTTTTGTGTTGTAGATTTGGAGATCTTGGTGGCTTCTCAATATTATTGACAAAATTTCAAAGCTGTCGCTGCTGTCTTACAATTCCGATTATTCGCGCAATGCTACGACCATTTGGATTGTGCCAGGAGCTTCTAACTCTCTCAACAATTGTCAAATATCTCTTCCCAATTTTCGAGGAGGTCGGAGAGATTTTGGACAACTTAACGGACGAGCAGTTGAAGAAAGAGGCGCAAAATCAATCGATAAGTCACGACATGTCGGTCGTAATGAAAACTATGACGAGTTTAGCTTCACGTGTACCTCAATCCAAGGACATTATTGCGATCCTTGAATCATCGAGACTGAAAATAATATTGAGGCTTTCGGAAATTGTTGAAAATATTCAAGAATTATTGGACAATACCATTTATAATTTAAGTTCCAAGGACTTGAATTATTTTTTTCAAGGCTTCCAACAAAGCTGGACAACTGGGAGCACGGAAGAACGAGAAAAATTACTGGATTTTGTTTGTCAATTGCTCGCATATGATCAAAATAATGCGATGATAGACAAAATATTAACGGCATTTTGGAATATAGCGCACTCGGATGATGTATCAACGGATGTGATGGAACTCGCGTTAGATACTCACCTTCAATTCCTCGATTATCCCGGCGTGCAAGATCGTGATGCACTTAAAAACGTTTGGCTGGACAAATGCGTTGATGAATTGAAGAGCAATGATAACTGGACATTGCAAACAATGAAACAAATTCGTAAAATTTGTAATTCATTGTTCGAATCACAAGTACATCGTCAACCTAGTGATTTTATTAGTTATAAAAAAGAAGTAATTGGTCGTCTTATTGATCATCACTCTATTTTCACTTTTATAGAAAATAGCATGCCAAATTATATTAATAAAGCGCGCCAACTTGTGAAACAAAATTTGAAAATGAAGGAAACAATTTTTCTACCAGATGGACGGTATAATCATGTGATACAAGTACAGGAAAGACTTGATTTTCATACATTTGTATTGAGAAACTCAGGATATGTGGTTAATATCCACGGGGCAAAACGAAAATGGCAGTGGCTAGGAGAGCAGCCGGTTTTTCCTTCTGACCGAGAAGCTTGTCTCAAGTGGTTCGTAGAATTAATCTCTGTCGACCGTCCACGTATCGAAGCAGTGTATCACAAAGACATTTTTGACTACGTAATCCAGCGACTCGACCCGACATTGTTTACAGAAATAGAATTTACATTTTTTGACAAATTTTTCAAAGCAGTCAATATCAAAGAAGGTAAACTCAAGAATCAAAATGGAATTTTTTTTATCGACGATATGAATCTAATTGGAAAAGATTATTTATGGCGAATAATCACTGACAGCCAAGACGATATTGCTCATCGTGGTATGGAACTTTTAATGGATGTGCATAAAAATCGAGGATCTGAAATAAAAATACCAGTTTGGAAATTTCATTTGATTTTTATTGCCGAATGTACAAGTCGGCTGGAGAATATTTCTAACACACTTGTAGATCTTACAAAAGTTTGGAATTTCAGAGGTAAAAAAGCTGAACAGAAGAGAGAGAAAATCACGATGGAGTCAGTGAAAAATCATCGAGTCAAGGAAATCCAAAAAAAATACCTCAACCAATTTAATATCGCATTACCAGCAATTGATACAAATAATGGAGCTTAAGAAACAACAAATCGCGAAAAAAATATAACCTAAAATTAACCAAAACTGTAAATTATTTAAGGAAAATAAGATAAATTATTTTATGATATATCATAAATGTGATAATGCGATCGAAGAAAAAACAGACTAGACTAGTTCTTCTTAAAAGCTACAAAATAAAATTATTTTTATTACATTTGATAATCAACTAAATTTTTTATTTAAAAAAAAAAATTCTGAATTTTCTATTTTGGGAAATGCTTTTTTTTAACAAAAACAAAATATTTTAAATATATTTTATGGCCTGAAAATTCAAAAAATTGCCAAATTACGGCAAAAAGATTTTTTTTTTTTTGTCTTGAGAAAATTTCCATTATAAAGTTCGTACCTATACCGTCAAAATTTGTTTAAAAACTGAAAAAAAAAAAAAAAAAGAGAAGCTTGCCTCAAGTGGTTTACAGGATTAATCTCTGCCGACAGCTCACTTATTGACGCAGCGATCTGCAAAGGCATTTTCGAACACGTAATATCCATCAGCTTTTGGATCTTACAGAATTCGGAAATCTCAAGGATAAAATGAATGAAGAGACGACGATTAAAGTCGTTATGGAGTCAGTGAAACTTGGTCGAATTAAAGAAGTCCAGAAAAAATATCTACAACAGTGTAATATCGAGTTACCACACTAATCAATACGCTCAAAAAACCAAAGAGAGTGAAAATACCAATCAAAATTAATTAAAATCATCAAATTTTAAAGAAAAACACCGTAGAATTTCATGTTTTTTTTTTACAGGATTTAAACTATTCCCGGTGAGGTTGAGAAAATGGCGGGAAAGAGCGTGTTGTATATGTCGAAGCAACTGATCAGTTCAAGTTTTCTCCTCTTTCTTGTTCGTTCTGACAAAAATCTTCAATTTTTTCACTAAAAAACACATCAAATTCAAACTATATTGTGTGGAGTATGTGACGACTACTTCGACGACCCACTGGAGATAAAAAACGTTCGAATAAAGGGTCTGAAAAGATTTATCGAAGCGAGTAAAGATCGCGGTGACGACAAGTGACAAGTATGGCAAGATTTACAGACTATTCGAGTGCACGAGGAGTGTTGAAGATTTTACACAAAAGCCGATTCAGTAGTAGCGGCAAAGAAACGAAAATTAACTTATCTAACGACAGACTTTAATTTGCTCATTGCTGTTTTATTTGTGGCAGCAACTATGACAAATCTATAGAAAATAAAAAACGAAAAGATCGCAGGAGGAAAATTCACATGGCTGCTTTTGGATCAGGATTAAAACAGAGAGTTGCATGTTTACAAATTTCTTCTGATTCGGAAGCTCAATTAATTCAAAAACGTTTGGAAAGTGTAAATGAAGATTTATCTACTGTCGGAACTCAGTATTATGCTCGTTGTTTGGAAATATTCATCTGCAAATCAACTCAGCGTAAAAAAAAATTCAACTAATCCCAATTCACTGCAAAAAATATTCGATTTTATCAATCAATCTGATTCCTGCCAGTGGAAAATTACTGATTTAATTATTATTTTATCAAAAAATTGATGGTAAAATGTTTTGGAAAAATTTTTTAATAGTGGAATAAGATATATAACCTAAAAAATTGATTTAAACTTTTTTTTTTTTTTCACAAAAAGTGATATAACAACTAATTTGTTGAAAATTTCGTAAAATGTATTTTTATTATTACGTAAAAACATCGTAAAAAAAAAATCATAAAAAAGTACTTGGAGGAATTTCAAAAAGAAAATATTAAAAATATTAAAAATATCAATTTTTTTCAACTTATATATTTGAAAAACAATTTTTCTTTTGCTTTTTTAACAATTAAATTCGTTGGAATAATAGTAAAAATGACAATTATAATTTTTTATGTTTTATAAACACTATAGTAAGTTATAATTGTAAAAAATTATCAAATGCTCATTTTTATAAACAAAATAATTACCCATTACCATAAAATATGTCACGTTTTAGGCATTTTAAGAATTCCAACTCTCCGAAGGTATCGAACAATAAATGGTGCAGCAGTGATCGTTGTAGCGGCTCTGAGTGGCGCAAAAATTTTATGAACTGCGTACGCCACGACAAATGTTGAAGAATTAGTCATAATAACTTCAAGGCGTTCACTAGAGTTTGGAATTTTCTTAATAAACGCTGAAATGTCTAAGCCACTGAAAAAAAAGCAAAAAATATCAGTAATTTCATTTTAATGTTATAACAGTCGAGAGACACACGTTTCGTTCAATTTTCACAATATCTTGGAGTATAATTATTCTAAAAAAATTTTCCTTCTGCTCAAAATTTAAGCTCAGAGTCGAAAAAATAAGATGAAAGTATAATTACGGTGAAAAGAGAATTTTTTTATGAGTTATTTTTGCTCTTATGGCGTTTAAAGGAGAGTTTTCACTAGAAATTTTTTAAAAAAATGAATAATATTAGTCTATTTTTTAACAGTATCTTTTCTGAATAAAATGGCGTGTGATTTTTTAATTTCTGATAACGTCAACCCTCGGAATCGTGGCTGTAATAAACCCCACAGCGCACTAGATCTAAAACTACCGAAAATATCTACGAGTAAAAATTTTTTCTTCACTCAAATTTGGCGAGAACTTTTCGAAAATATAAATAAATATAATTAACAAAGAAAAATAACAATAAAAAGTTATGAAAAAACACGGATGTTGATGAAAAATTACGCGTTTAGCGGAAAAACAAAAAAAAAAATTCTAAATTTGTCAGTTTCGAAACAATAAAAATTGATTTGTGTGTCTCTTAACTATTAAAAATTAAATTAGTTAATTATATCAACCAACCTAGAAACTACAGCATAACAAACACCAAGCGATATCAGTGATATGCCAACATGAAAGACCACAACCGTACTGCCATAGTCTTTAAAAGTTTGTTTTAGCTTTTGAACGTTTGTCAGCTTTTCTACGGGTTTGGCATCGCAATCATTAGCACCCGAGTGCGTGGAATACTGCATTCGACCTGGAGAATATCTAAGATAAGTTTTAGCATGTTTAGTTAAGATAAAAAACAATAAAGTTAATTAGCGAATGTTTTTTAAAGAAAAAACCACATTTTCGTGATTTTTTTTTGGTTTTTTTTTTTTTTACCGATAACTCGATAAATAAACAAGTTAACAAAAAATGTTACTAAAATTAAATGATTGAGAATAAAAATTTTCTGTTAAAAAATGTAGAATAAAATTTTTTTTTTTGTATTTTTCTTATTTTTCAAGAAATTTTTGTTTTTTGAAAATATATCTCAAAATTAACGCAAAATATTGAAAAAAATTATTCTACATTTTTTGTAGGAAATTTAATTCCCCATCATTTAACTCGAATGACATTTTTTATTATTTTGCTTATTTACTGAGTTAATGAACAATTAATCCGAAAAAGTTTTTTTTTTTGTTTGTTTCTGATGTAAAGAAGTGATTATTCGGTTGACCGGCATTAATTTTCGGAAAAATTGACAATATAAGGGTCCAAATGCCCATAGCCTCACCTTCCTAGCGCTCAAAAGCATCGCTCAATAGCAGAAAAAGCTCAAAAAGCACCAGATTCACAATTTTAACGCACATACCGCGATTTCTGCGGTGTTTCAGGACAGCATAGTGCGATTCCTGCATAAATTCCGCTAGATACTTTCCACCCTCGGACCACTGACCACCGGGCATGTTCAAGTGCGTGGATTTTCCTGCCGAGCTGAAGGGTTTGGGCACCGTGCTCTGCATCGAGCTGTGGAGGTTCACAGCGCCGAAACAATCGTAAGAATCCACGTGCAGATCGCTTGAGCGCGTTGATCCCCAGCTCTCATTCGAGGCTTTTGTGTTCCAGCACTCCTTTGGCCCGGGTGAAGCCAAGTGCTCGGATCCACGCACTAAAACTGGCGTCGCGATGTCGCGAGAACGCTCGGGAGTAAATTGACCCGTTTCGTTGCCGAAAATCGCACTTACATTCACTGGAAGTGGAATTTTCGGAGCTTCCGGATAACGACGAACTCCAGATACGTGAAAACCTCCTGGTTTTGCACACGGGAACTTTGAGCGAACATTCTGCACGTCGTTTAGTGGAAAATTAGCTGAAAAATGAGTTGCTGTTAATTTTAAGTTTTTTTTTTTTTTTATCACCGGGTATTTTTATCAGAAATAATTTAAAAATAATTTTTGTTGCTTTTAATACAATTCTATTTTCTTTTAAATGCATTTTTTTGCAGAAATTTAGAGAATTTTTTATCAAAAATACATAAGTTGGTGAGAAAATCATGTTTTTCATAAGTTTATTGCCACGATAATTAAAAAACAAATTGATCAATTTAAAAAATCAAATGTTCATTAAGTTTCTAATTAAATTTTTTATAAGATTGACTAGAATTTTCAAAATTAATCAATATTTACTATTTTTTTCACCATTCTGAAGACGAAACTCAATTTGTTAGATTTAATACGGTGCCATATTGTTTTTATTAATTGGATATAAATTATTTCAGTCTATCATTTAACAGAATAAGTCCCAAATAAAATGGTGTTTAATTTTTCATATTCAGATAATGAGGTCACTAGAAATCGTGGTTGTCATAATTTGACTTCGAGTAAAAATTGTTTACAATCGACAATTTTTCATCTAAACCAACGTAAAAATGCTTGTAAAAAATTTAGAGTTGTTTTAAAAATTTAAATTGATAAAAATACCCTTGTGAGGAATTTACTGATGAAAATCAAGTTTACCTGGGTGATGACGTCGTAAAACAATCACTGATAGCTCATTGAAGCTTTTGATGCGTGTCAGCGCCATTTCAGAAGTTTGTATATACAAAATACACTGCAAACAATGCGGTTGTCACAATGGAACTGAAGTAGATACACTGAAGCAGTGAAATTTGTGGTGTTAGGTGGGATAAACTTGCCTGACTGGTTTGACAAGCGCAATATGCGTTGGTTACATAAATAATCAAAATCGTTCAAATCAGCAGAGACTAACAATTAATATATTGAATGAATAACATTAAATAAATTGTTTGTATTGGCCAAAGATTAGAATAACAGACTGAAAAAAAAAAAAAACATTTTAATTGTTATTTTGACAATGAAAATATTGAATAAATTCGTCGAATTGTTTGAAATGAAATATGTTGATATTACATACCTGAAATACTGAAGGTAAATGTCCTCTTTGTGACCCCACTTTTGCAAAACACAACGTAATAATGAAATTTTTATGATTATGAATTTATTTTCATTATTTGGCTAAATAATTGAAGCACTTATCGTAAGTTTTTCGTCCGAAGCCAACTTTTTACTAGGACCATTACATGGTGGTTATTTAAATGATGTGGATGAATTTATTTTCAATTTTAGAGTTTTCGATGGCTAATAGTACGTAAGTAGGTAAAAAAAAGTTTTGTGATTGTTGTGGGATGGACTTTATAGGTTAGGAAAATTTTGTTTAGCTTGAGAGAGATGTTGGTATAAATCTGTGCTCACTTGTGAAATGCTGATTGAGCCGAGCAACCAGCCGCCATGTTAAAATTCTCGTTCAAAACAAATCTGCTTCTTAAATCGGTTAAGGCCTAAAAACCAAGAATTTTAGGGTGATTTTAGTGAATACAATAAATAACAAGAAATTTACTTCCAAGAAATTTACTCCAGACACTAAGACACCTAGTTCAGGTGAGCGTCATTCGATAAAAGGCCGAAAAGTCGGAGAAATAATTACAATAACTATAGAATTATACTCAAAAACTTGGTGCACTCATACACGAGGATCAACAGTGTGTATAAATTTTTCTCCTCTTATTATGTTAAAAATTCTCGTGAAAACAAAGATAACCGAATTTTTTTATATTTAGATTTATGTACGTATTAATATTGTATGCGAATTTAAATCACTCGAAAATAGTAATAACTGCGTAGCATGACTGTTTAATGAATTACTTGCTCCATAAATAACCATTAAAAATCATTGCTCCGCAGAAATAAAATCACTCGAAAATAGTAATAACTGCGTAGCATGACTGTTTAATGAATTACTTGCTCCATAAATAACCATTAAAAATCATTGCTCCGCAGAAATTATATTTTTGTAGTAATTTATTGAATATAGTCAGTTTTGAGGGTGGGATTGGCTTAGAGGACATTTTTAGTATATAATTTCAATGTCGACAATTGAGTAATGATAGATTTTTATCAGCTTGAATTATTACACTGACAAAATAATGATTCAAGCCGACGAAAAATCATAGTTATCATTATCAATTTACATACGCGGAGCTCAAAAAATATGGCTGAGCGGTCTCAATCCGAGACCGACACAGCAACAAGTCACAATAACAAGAGTATAAAAGATTAAGAGAATGATATGCATCGGCGATTAACACACGCATGCACTTATAATAGTTGGCTTTACTTAAAAACTACGCGATCGCGACCTCCTACAAAGGAACGGAAACGTTTTGGAAAAATCACGCTCGCACACATTCTGATTCTATCAAGTGCCCGGGCACTAACTATAGGTTGTCCCCCCTCCCTAGCCGTTGCCCTCAACAAGGGATCAAAAGTCAAATTTCACAAGATTTCGCACGCAAAAAATCAAGTGAAATTGATGAGTAAAGTACTTGCACGTTAGGCATGTAGTTTACTCGCTGAAATGCCTGACAAAAATAGGGAAATTGTTGAATTTAATATAGTTTACTGATTTTACATTTAATTATCAATTTTCAAAAGGCAGAAACAATAATACTTCCGGTTGAAATCATCTATGACTCGACAGATAAAACAAATACTACAGTTTACATTTTGTTGCGTGCTAATTCGACATTTTGAGGAAGTAAAATCAATTTCTGCGGGTAATATTTAGTAACACTACAGGTAAATTCAATCACAATAGTTAATATCATTAAATAATCTCAAAAAAAGATTAAAGTAAAAAAAAATGAAAAAAGTATCGTTCGAAAAAGGGAAATGCTATACAAAAAAATCATCTTCTACATTCACCACTCGATTCATCAAATATTCAAGTAATATTTTCGATGATAATATCGGCATAATATTTTTTAAGATAATATTTGTTGATCGAGTGATGCTCGCCAATGCATATCGCATATAGCCTGCACAAAGACAAGTTTCCAAAAAATCATCGCATGATTCGCAGTATTTGCAGAATTTTATGGGAGCCACATAAAAGTCTGGAATACCGAGATTCGTGCAATAATCTTCGATGGAAAAATTCCTCCACGCAGGAATAATTATGGCATGCGAGACTCACCGCCATCCCACGGCGAATGATGCGTTGTTTGTTGAGTAATCCATTGTGTTTGGCACTGTTATCGCTATTCACTCCACTTTATTGCACTTTTATCGATTTTACTTCACTTTATCTCACTCTAATTATCTTTACTTCACCTTTTTTCACTCACAGAAGCTACTCTATTTACTTTCATACATTTAAAACAAAAAACGCGGGCTAGAAGTAAATTTAAACTGCAGCAACCACTACCTAGACTCGGCAACGGTCAGTTTCCATCCAGTTGTTGAGGCACTGAAGGCCCACAGTTTGCTGCATGGGGTCTCAGCGTTGCAACAAGAGCACTGTAATCAAAATTTGAGTAATTTTCCATTAAAAAAAGAATCATAACAACTCAATTGTCACAGCTTACTACACCTATTCAATAATCGACGCAATGGTGTAGAGGATTGACCACAATATATCAGTATTTATAAACAATAATTTAACCTACCAATCAGCATCGACACCGCGGCAAGAGTGTGTCAAGTCCGGGCTGATTTTGTGCGGAGCATTGGCATACAGCGTTTTTGTAGGTAATATAAGCATGAGACCCGCCTTGTCGACTGCAGCATGAAGAAAGTTGGTGCGCGTATAATCAGCTTTCCACCAGTCAGGCGGACTACTGTCATCACCCGACACTCAGTTTTCAATTTTGAGCTCGCGTTGTTGGATACCAAGTAGATAAAAAAGCCAGAATAATTCTGCTCCATACTCTGTTGATGAAATGAACTCGACAGACTCAATATCAAGCTTGAGAAGCCGTTAATTTCCAAAAACAATGGGTTCCTTGCCCTGTCTGAAGGCTGTGACAATTGTGACCTAGAAAAAGAATTTATAATTAGAGAAAATGGCTTCAAAGTCCATAGGAGTCAATCAATGAATCTGTAAATATAGTTCCTACATGAAAACAAAGTTTTAAGTGAAATTCTGATTATTTTTAAATGCATATTGAGAGTAATCACGCCTCTGGAAAAACTTCAGAGTTAAAAAAATAAATCAGCCACTTGTATATTTATTTATATGCACAGTTATTCACTTGAAACCTTGGGAAGAATCAAAATTTGTCAATTCAAGGGCCATATAAACATTTCAAACTCTGGAATAACTTCAAACAGAGTCTGAAAATCACAAATAATTATTGTCATGCACTATATTGATGGACACTCCATCAAGCCCTGGCGAAACTCCAAATAGGATTGAGATATATATTTTTCACCACGACAATGGCTTAAAATATTACAACTGACCTGAGATAACCTCAAAAATTACTGAAACACTAATTAATATTGTGATTAATATGAAAATAATCCACTCTACAACCACTGCTGCAATGGAATAATTGTGTGAAAATATTACAAAATCAATTGAACAGATATTTCATGATTTATTTGAGGTTAACTATGTCAAGACTGGTCTCACTCATGCAATTAATTATATTCTATTATATTTATACCATTTGTTCACTTTATAGTTTTTTTTTTTTCAATAATCGAATTGTCTTTGTCTCGAAAAATTTGTCTCAACTTGCCTGTCACAACGACACCACTACACGTCGTCACTGCCGCAGTTTTCCGTCTCTCTCACCATAATTTTGTGGATAATACTCGTTGGAGTGCGTTTACACAGCGTTGTTGACAATTATTTTCGTATATTTCAGCCGATGTCGGCAAATATTTAATGGATTACCTCACAGACGACGCCGCGTCCAAGAGATCGTCCGACATTTTGAGACGCAGAGAGACGGAGAGACAGAGAGAGTGAAAGAGACAGAGCGTGCTGGATTCTGATTGGCCCATATGCATGCAGCTCGGATACTACGGAAAAACGCGCGCTTTTTCAAAACCCAGAAAAGAAAATAAATAAATTATCTTTAGAAAACAAGACCCAAAAACTAAAAGATAAAAAATTTTCATCCATAATTTTTCTAGAGAAATTAATCTATCAATTAATCAAAAAAAAAAAAAATCATTAAAAATCACTCGAACTGACCGAATAGTTTGTTTTCCTCTTGATAATTACTCCACTGGATTTCATGCTGTGTAAAATGCGACGAACCCAATGATTTTCGTGTCTCGCAGCAGCTCATCCCGAAGTTCTGATGCTCCTTTCGTGTATGCAACATACTCTGGACCTTGATAAGTCGGCACAAGCACGACCAGATCACCAACTAAACGATTTAGACAAATTAACAAAAAATACTCATCAGATATTTTTTTCGAACAAAAAGTGCAGCATTGAATTATGTAGAATGTGTATGAGATTTTCAAGTGTGCAACTTACTTGAAAATATGATGGATTCTACCAGAACTAAGTAATGATGGAATTTTGAAACTAGTGACAATTAGAATTTTTGATCGTTCCAGCAGTAGGTAGATATTTTTCTCACATTATTTACGAAATCTCACGTGTGTGTCTGGCTGCCTATTGTTCCTGTGATATATGATGCCGGTCCAAACTTAGTAATATGTATAAATATACACACGCAGTCGCACACACGTCACGATTGACGATTGTGCACAATCATGATGTAAAATATGGCGTCGAGAAAAAAAAAACGACGTCATAGCCAATGACAAGCCGGAATCCGCTGAGAGCCAATAAAAATACAGAATCTCGTTTTCTACACATAGCGAAATATTTAAAATGTTAATCGACGTTTTTTTTTTCTATTTTTGTTAGAAAAAAAAAACAGAAAAAATAGAAATAATTTATATATTACTCATTTATGAGCAGACAATCGAAATAAATAATCAGTGTATGTATAGCTGTATATTGCCGCGATGGTATTAGCGATATTATTGGTGGCAATCGCCAAAACTGAGGTTATGGTTATACTGTTCAGAGTCCAGTGTTTTTGTGTGTACACCGGCTTGTGCAAATGTGTACCAGTATTTACAGTGGATCTAAGAGTGAAAACTGGTCGTACAATTTGTGTCAGTGGCTACGATAAGTGAGGGAATCTGTGTTATTTTGTACCTTGAAATGGAATCAACAGCTGAATCCTGAGATACAGCGACCAGATCCTAAAACTGCTGGGCATCTTGTCACGAGATATCCAACGAGGAAGCTGTGTAAAGTCTAGAAAAAAACTTTTTTATTCTAATAGTTGAGTAATTTTTCAAGTTTCACGACTTATCTTTATATTTCCAGCTCGCCAATGCTTCGGAATTAGTCAGAGTCATCACCGAACCGATGCCATCACCCCGCAAACGACTAATTCTGGGACAATTAATAGAACTGGTAGAATCAATACCTTTAAAAATCAGTGACTCTGTGTCCTGGTGCTGGGACTCACTCACCAGGCTGGAAAACTGCACAGTGTCGTCTTTGAGTCATTTTTTGCCAGCTGGAACAAACGCTCTAATTATTTTGGACTGTTGTAATGAGGTATATTTTCCAATTTTTGTATTTTTAAAAGAATTTGGTTATTTCTCAGTACTGAGAAAAAGTTAGATCATGTCTCAGGCAATTATTCACTCATTTAACGTCATATAATGATGAACATGCATCAATTGGACTCTGCAGGGTTGATAAAGTGCCATAAAGTGACATACGTTGGAGTAGGACAGCGACAGCATCCATTAAGTGCACTGGGGTTGCATACGCCACATCAGCAGTCCTTCGAGCTGATTTGAACTTGTTTTGAGGCCGTCTGATTGAATAGCATCGAACAATCAGCCAAATAGACTCCGATAAAACGTAAGTTTGCACTCCAAGCTCAGCTTGAACTATTGCTCATGGTGTTTTTGAAATCTCATTTGTCCAAGGCATTGACCATGAGTGAAAATTCTAAATTAAAGCAAGGAAACTTATTCAACAGTGAGTTGGTCTACATTAGATTATTTTCACCAATTTTGTGAGCATGAAACTAGATCAGATATAGTTTTTTCAGGTGAAAAGATCAATGTTTCTTTAGTTTACTAGTCGTAGATGGTTAAATGTGCTTGAAATAACTTCAGGAATTTGAGAAATAATTTTTTAAATCCCTAAAAATACGCCAGACGAATTATTAATATAGTTTTCGAGTCATCTTACAACAATTTCGTGCACGGAATGGACTACGAGACCGATACATAAGTGGAAAAATCTGAATTAATTGACATATCGTGTTAGAATTAGAGCAAATTGGTGTGTCAGTTGACAAAATAACTTTCTCCTGACGTTTCTAATAGAGAAAAAAAAACCTGTTAATAATTTTAAAATGATTAAATATTTGTTTTCACAGTAGACTGATGGGAATCGTCTTTGGCATTATTTTTATAGGTGAGTATTTGTTTATAAATTACTAAATTTTTTTGTTAATGTGTCTGAATCGTTTAGTTAATGATCTGGTCATGCTTGTGCCGACTTATCAAGGTCCAGAGTATGTTGCATGCACGAAAGGAGCATCAGAACTTCGGGATGAGCTGCTGCGAGACACGAAAATCATTGGGTTCGTCGCATTTTACACAGCATGAAATCCAGTGGAGTAATTATCAAGAGGAAAACAAACTATTCGGTCAGTTCGAGTGATTTTTAATGATTTTTTTTTTTTTTTTGATTAATTGATAGATTAATTTCTCTAGAAAAATTATGGATGAAAATTTTTTATCTTTTAGTTTTTGGGTCTTGTTTTCTAAAGATAATTTATTTATTTTCTTTTCTGGGTTTTGAAAAAGCGCGCGTTTTTCCGTAGTATCCGAGCTGCATGCATATGGGCCAATCAGAATCCAGCACGCTCTGTCTCTTTCACTCTCTCTGTCTCTCCGTCTCTCTGCGTCTCAAAATGTCGGACGATCTCTTGGACGCGGCGTCGTCTGTGAGGTAATCCATTAAATATTTGCCGACATCGGCTGAAATATACGAAAATAATTGTCAACAACGCTGTGTAAACGCACTCCAACGAGTATTATCCACAAAATTATGGTGAGAGAGACGGAAAACTGCGGCAGTGACGACGTGTAGTGGTGTCGTTGTGACAGGCAAGTTGAGACAAATTTTTCGAGACAAAGACAATTCGATTATTGAAAAAAAAAAAAAAATAGAGAAAAAAAAACCTGTTAATAATTTTAAAATGATTAAATATTTGTTTTCACAGTAGACTGATGGGAATCGTCTTTGGCATTATTTTTATACGTGAGTATTTGTTTATAAATTACTAAATTTTTTTGTTAATGTGTCTGAATCGTTTAGTTGGTGATCTGGTCATGCTTGTGCCGACTTATCAAGGTCCAGAGTATGTTGCATACACGAAAGGAGCATCAGAACTTCGGGATGAGCTGCTGCGAGACACGAAAATCATTGGGTTCGTCGCATTTTACACAGCATGAAATCCAGTGGAGTAATTATCAAGAGGAAAACAAACTATTCGGTCAGTTCGAGTGATTTTTAATGATTTTTTTTTTTTTTTTTTAATTGATAGATTAATTTCTCTAGAAAAATTATGGATGAAAATTTTTTATCTTTTAGTTTTTGGGTCTTGTTTTCTAAAGATAATTTATTTATTTTCTTTTCTGGGTTTTGAAAAAGCGCGCGTTTTTCCGTAGTATCCGAGCTGCATGCATATGGGCCAATCAGAATCCAGCACGCTCTGTCTCTTTCACTCTCTCTGTCTCTCCGTCTCTCTGCGTCTCAAAATGTCGGACGATCTCTTGGACGCGGCGTCGTCTGTGAGGTAATCCATTAAATATTTGCCGACATCGGCTGAAATATACGAAAATAATTGTCAACAACGCTGTGTAAACGCACTCCAACGAGTATTATCCACAAAATTATGGTGAGAGAGACGGAAAACTGCGGCAGTGACGACGTGTAGTGGTGTCGTTGTGACAGGCAAGTTGAGACAAATTTTTCGAGACAAAGACAATTCGATTATTGAAAAAAAAAAAAAAACTATAAAGTGAACAAATGGTATAAATATAATAGAATATAATTAATTGCATATGTCGTTGTGACAGGCAAGTTGAGACAAATTTTTCGAGACAAAGACAATTCGATTATTGAAAAAAAAAAAACTATAAAGTGAACAAATGGTATAAATATAATAGAATATAATTAATTGCATGAGTGAGACCAGTCTTGACATAGTTAACCTCAAAAAAAAAAAAACTATAAAGTGAACAAATGGTATAAATATAATAGAATATAATTAATTGCATGAGTGAGACCAGTCTTGACATAGTTAACCTCAAATAAATCATGAAATATCTGTTCAATTGATTTTGTAATATTTTCACACAATTATTCCATTGCAGCAGTGGTTGTAGAGTGGATTATTTTCATATTAATCACAATATTAATTAGTGTTTCAGTAATTTTTGAGGTTATCTCAGGTCAGTTGTAATATTTTAAGCCATTGTCGTGGTGAAAAATATATATCTCAATCCTATTTGGAGTTTCGCCAGGGCTTGATGGAGTGTCCATCAATATAGTGCATGACAATAATTATTTGTGATTTTCAGACTCTGTTTGAAGTTATTCCAGAGTTTGAAATGTTTATATGGCCCTTGAATTGACAAATTTTGATTCTTCCCAAGGTTTCAAGTGAATAACTGTGCATATAAATAAATATACAAGTGGCTGATTTATTTTTTTAACTCTGAAGTTTTTCCAGAGGCGTGATTACTCTCAATATGCATTTAAAAATAATCAGAATTTCACTTAAAACTTTGTTTTCATGTAGGAACTATATTTACAGATTCATTGATTGACTCCTATGGACTTTGAAGCCATTTTCTCTAATTATAAATTCTTTTTCTAGGTCACAATTGTCACAGCCTTCAGACAGGGCAAGGAACCCATTGTTTTTGGAAATTAACGGCTTCTCAAGCTTGATATTGAGTCTGTCGAGTTCATTTCATCAACAGAGATCACAGCCTTCAGACAGGGCAAGGAACCCATTGTTTTTGGAAATTAACGGCTTCTCAAGCTTGATATTGAGTCTGTCGAGTTCATTTCATCAACAGAGTATGGAGCAGAATTATTCTGGCTTTTTTATCTACTTGGTATCCAACAACGCGAGCTCAAAATTGAAAACTGAGTGTCGGGTGATGACAGTAGTCCGCCTGACTGGTGGAAAGCTATTCTGGCTTTTTTATCTACTTGGTATCCAACAACGCGAGCTCAAAATTGAAAACTGAGTGTCGGGTGATGACAGTAGTCCGCCTGACTGGTGGAAAGCTGATTATACGCGCACCAACTTTCTTCATGCTGCAGTCGACAAGGCGGGTCTCATGCTTATATTACCTACAAAAACGCTGTATGCCAATGCTCCGCACAAAATCAGCCCGGACTTGACACACTCTTGCCGCGGTGTCGATGCTGATTGGTAGGTTAAATTATTGTTTATAAATACTGATATATTGTGGTCAATCCTCTACACCATTGCGTCGATTATTGAATAGGTGTAGTAAGCTGTGACAATTGAGTTGTTATGATTCTTTTTTTAATGGAAAATTACTCAAATTTTGATTACAGTGCTCTTGTTGCAACGCTGAGACCCCATGCAGCAAACTGTGGGCCTTCAGTGCCTCAACAACTGGATGGAAACTGACCGTTGCCGAGTCTAGGTAGTGGTTGCTGCAGTTTAAATTTACTTCTAGCCCGCGTTTTTTGTTTTAAATGTATGAAAGTAAATAGAGTAGCTTCTGTGAGTGAAAAAAGGTGAAGTAAAGATAATTAGAGTGAGATAAAGTGAAGTAAAATCGATAAAAGTGCAATAAAGTGGAGTGAATAGCGATAACAGTGCCAAACACAATGGATTACTCAACAAACAACGCATCATTCGCCGTGGGATGGCGGTGAGTCTCGCATGCCATAATTATTCCTGCAAATAGCGATAACAGTGCCAAACACAATGGATTACTCAACAAACAACGCATCATTCGCCGTGGGATGGCGGTGAGTCTCGCATGCCATAATTATTCCTGCGTGGAGAAATTTTTCCATCGAAGATTATTGCACGAATCTCGGTATTCCAGACTTTTATGTAGATAACAGTGCCAAACACAATGGATTACTCAACAAACAACGCATCATTCGCCGTGGGATGGCGGTGAGTCTCGCATGCCATAATTATTCCTGCGTGGAGGAATTTTTCCATCGAAGATTATTGCACGAATCTCGGTATTCCAGACTTTTATGTGGCTCCCATAAAATTCTGCAAATACTGCGAATCATGCGATGATTTTAAATTTTTCCATCGAAGATTATTGCACGAATCTCGGTATTCCAGACTTTTATGTGGCTCCCATAAAATTCTGCAAATACTGCGAATCATGCGATGATTTTTTGGAAACTTGTCTTTGTGCAGGCTATATGCGATATGCATTGGCGAGCATATGTGGCTCCCATAAAATTCTGCAAATACTGCGAATCATGCGATGATTTTTTGGAAACTTGTCTTTGTGCAGGCTATATGCGATATGCATTGGCGAGCATCACTCGATCAACAAATATTATCTTAAAAAATATTATGCCGATATTATCATCGAAAATATTACTTGAATATTTGATGAATCGAGTGGTGAATGTACATGACTCGATCAACAAATATTATCTTAAAAAATATTATGCCGATATTATCATCGAAAATATTACTTGAATATTTGATGAATCGAGTGGTGAATGTACATGATGATTTTTTTGTATAGCATTTCCCTTTTTCGAACGATACTTTTTTCATTTTTTTTTACTTTAAAATATTTGATGAATCGAGTGGTGAATGTACATGATGATTTTTTTGTATAGCATTTCCCTTTTTCGAACGATACTTTTTTCATTTTTTTTTACTTTAACCTTTTTTTTTTGAGATTATTTAATGATATTAGCTATTGTGATTGAATTTATCTGTAGTGTTACTAAATATTACCCGCAGAAATTGATTTTACTTCATTTTTTTTTTGAGATTATTTAATGATATTAGCTATTGTGATTGAATTTATCTGTAGTGTTACTAAATATTACCCGCAGAAATTGATTTTACTTCCTCAAAATGTCGAATTAGCACGCAACAAAATGTAAACTGTAGTATTTGTTTTATCAGCTCCCATAAAATTCTGCAAATACTGCGAATCATGCGATGATTTTTTGGAAACTTGTCTTTGTGCAGGCTATATGCGATATGCATTGGCGAGCATTACTCGATCAACAAATATTATCTTAAAAAATATTCCGATATTATCATCGAAAATATTACTTGAAAGCAGGCTATATGCGATATGCATTGGCGAGCATTACTCGATCAACAAATATTATCTTAAAAAATATTCCGATATTATCATCGAAAATATTACTTGAATATTTGATGAATCGAGTGGTGAATGTAGAAGATGATTTTTTTGTATAGCATTTCCCTTTTTCGAACGATACTTTTTTCATTTTTTTTTACTTTAATCTTTTTTTGAGATTATTTAATGATATTAACTAGATTTTTTTGTATAGCATTTCCCTTTTTCGAACGATACTTTTTTCATTTTTTTTTACTTTAATCTTTTTTTGAGATTATTTAATGATATTAACTATTGTGATTGAATTTACCTGTAGTGTTACTAAATATTAATTTTTTCATTTTTTTTTACTTTAATCTTTTTTTGAGATTATTTAATGATATTAACTATTGTGATTGAATTTACCTGTAGTGTTACTAAATATTACCCGCAGAAATTGATTTTACTTCCTCAAAATGTCGAATTAGCACGCAACAAAATGTAAACTGTAGTATTTGTTTTATCTGTCGAGTCATAGATGATTTCAACAGCAGAAATTGATTTTACTTCCTCAAAATGTCGAATTAGCACGCAACAAAATGTAAACTGTAGTATTTGTTTTATCTGTCGAGTCATAGATGATTTCAACCGGAAGTATTATTGTTTCTGCCTTTTGAAAATTGATAATTAAATGTAAAATCAGTAAACTATATTAAATTCAACAATTTCCCTATTTTTGTCAGGCATTTCAGCGAGTAAACTACATGCCTAACGTGCAAGTACTTTACTCATCAATTTCACTTGATTTTTTGCGTGCGAAATCTTGTGAAATTTGACTTTTGATCCCTTGTTGAGGGCAACGGCTAGGGAGGGGGGACAACCTATAGTTAGTGCCCGGGCACTTGATAGAATCAGAATGTGTGCGAGCGTGATTTTTCCAAAACGTTTCCGTTCCTTTGTAGGAGGTCGCGATCGCGTAGTTTTTAAGTAAAGCCAACTATTATAAGTGCATGCGTGTGTTAATCGCCGATGCATATCATTCTCTTAATCTTTCATACTATTGTTATTGTGACTTGTTGCTGTGTCGGTCTCGGATTGAGACCGCTCAGCCATATTTTTTGAGCTCCGCGTATGTAAATTGATAATGATAACTATGATTTTTCGTCGGCTTGAATCATTATTTTGTCAGTGTAATAATTCAAGCTGATAAAAATCTATCATTACTCAATTGTCGACATTGAAATTATATACTAAAAATGTCCTCTAAGCCAATCCCACCCTCAAAACTGACTATATATTCAATACATTACTACAAAAATATAATTTCTGCGGAGCAATGATTTTTAATGGTTATTGATGGAGCAAGTAATTCATTAAACAGTCATGCTACGTAGATATTGCTATTTTTCGAGTGATTTAATTTAATTTTTATATTAATTTTTTTATATGACAGAAAATTCGCATACAATATTATTATATGTATAAATTTAATCGCAAAAAAATTCGGTATTTTTTCGAAATTTTGAATATAAGTAATGAAAGTTTTGTGTATTTATTTAAAGCTAAAAATAAAAGATAAGTATATTATTGACAATAAATTTTTGTAATAAAACATTTATGTTATGATTATATGTTTCAATTTAAAATCTACCAATGTTTCTATTTTCTGTTCACAGGTATTATTTTGAAAAGGAGAGGAGATTTGTCGGTAAAGAAGTTTATTTTGTGAATATTTTTTATTTATCGACCACCCCGAGAGAAAATATTCGGGTCGACTGCAAACACTCAGCAGATCGACACTGTTTCGTTAAGCAACAACAGGTCGACTACAGGCCCACACTAAAGAGTGTAGTGTTAGTCCGATACCGGTGCCTGCCGTGGGCCTAGTGTGTGACTACTCAAAAGTCGGTCCACAGCAGTCACTCAACATTGTGCAAATTGACCCGAGAAATTTTCTCTCGGGACGGGGTGTGCTCTATGGTTTTTTTTACCATTTTTCATTATTGTTATTGCTTCAAGCAGTATCATTCACGAACGGATGAATATTTTGTCGATGAAAAAACGGGGTGTGCTCTATGGTTTTTTTTACCATTTTTCATTATTGTTATTGCTTCAAGCAGTATCATTCACGAACGGATGAATATTTTGTCGATGAAAATAAACATTTTTTTTCGTCATTATTAATCATCGTTTATTATAATTATAGTGATATAGATATAATGTTTCGTAACGTATTTAGCTACGGTGGTATTTTTGACTTACAGATAATAATCATTATGTTTGTACAGAAATATACATTATTTACAGTTATTTATAATCATAAAACGACACTTTGTCTGAAAAAAATTTTTGAGTGATCGCACTTTTTCTTTTTTTTTCGAGTTCTTTTTTATTTATTAATTTATTTTTTTTTTATTCACAGAACGATATTTTTTGTGCAATCGTATATAGTGCTGTTTCTCAAGTGTTGTTTTACAATTAAAATATACGGGATATTTGTTTTTTTATATCTACTTTCGCAAGATGCATGTAGTAAAACATTTAAAACATTTACACTACATGAGTTTATTTATGTGAGTGTCTCCATATTTAATATTCTTTGATATACTGACTTTTTTTCTTGTTATTCTCTTTAATTATATTTACAAATTTATATGTACTTAGTTTTTTTTTTTTGCGCGGCGGTTTATATTTATATATTTATATATTCATTTACATAAAGTCAATATTTCGTAATGTTCCTCGATGCCAAATATATTTTATATCATGCGGAATAACAGGCGTCACTGACTCACTTTTGTTTGGATGCATATCATTGTTTTTTCGTATTCATTTATTCAATTTACACACTCGTTTTCTTGTATCAATTTTTTTTTCTCTCTTTTTATTTTCTCTTATATACTAACACTTTGGATCTATATGTTATTATTCGAACAGAGTTTTGCTTTATAATAGAAAAATTGTTAATTTTTTTTATATATATTATTTATCGTGATCGTCATTATCAGGGGCTTCAGTAGTTTTTTTTTCTGTTGCTGAATTTTTTTTTTTTTTTATGAGTGATAAATTTCCAGACTACGTCAAATTGACGGTAAAACAGACTTACCGACGAATTTTCGACGGATTTTTTGTAATATTACAACGATTATGTGTCAATGCCATGAATTTCATATTTTATCATTAATAGCAACAATAATTTTAGCTTAATTACATTAAATATGATTGATAATTAATAATATCAAAATTTTTTCGATTAAAAAATTGATTGTTATTGAAAAAATCAATATTTTAAATGCAAAAAGTAAAAAATAAACAATAAAAATAATTTTTTTTTACTAAATATTCTTTTGATTTTTATAAATAAAATTTTTTTTTTTTTTTGCAATTTTCATATTTTTTGAGTTTAATATCTTCTAAATTCGATAAATAAACAAATTTAGCGATAATTATTGTGTTTTAATTGTTTATAACAATGAAAAAATGTCACAATATGGGAATATTTTCTTTAACAAATCAAAAAGTTGTTCATTGCAATAAATAATTGAACAATAGAAGGTTTTTTCGATATAAAATTTTTTCCATCAATTGGAGAGAGAAGAATTAAATTTGATAAAATTTTTTTCATTTATTTTTAATTAAATTGACATAAATAAATTTCCTAATTGTTAATAAAAATAAATGAATATAAAATAAATAGTAGATAATTTTTTTTTCAATCAATGATATCAATTTTTTAAATAAACAATCGTTATCTTGAGTATTTTAATAATAAAAATGATTTTTTAAATTTCGATTGTTACAAATATTGATGAATATTTAATTATTTTAATAATCTTGTAAAATTTTCATTTATTAATAATTATAATAATTTTTTAATGATTTATTTGTCAAAAATGATTCAAAATGAAAATTTTTTTCTTCTTCTCTTTGAGGATTTTTTCGGTATATTAATAAGTCAAAAACAAAAATGATTGTATAATTTTTTGAAATTTTTTTTTTATGAGAAAAAAAAAAACCTAAAATTTATTGTTGCTATCATGAAAATTGAACTTTTAAGCTTTGATTATTAGAATATTAAGCATATATTTATATACTTTATTATCTGACATGATTACTGATCATCCATCAAAGTATATAATACAATTGAGATTTTTTTTATCCATCTGATGGAAATATAAAAACCATATATCGAGATATAACTGTGAAATATCAGCAATTTTTTGTTGACAACATTGAAAATGTTTGTGTACAAGTTTCATTCATTGCGCAGTAAATTATCAACCGGATGTAAAAAATTAATATCAATAATTTAATTTTTTTATCATCATCAATCCAGATATATTAGTTATTTACGAAACATTCACGTATTTATCACAAAAAAAAAGATATATCGCATCACTGAATGTGTTAATAAATTTTTTTTTTGATTGTTTGTCATATTAAAAAAAAAAAAAACAAATTCGCATATCACTGTCTCACTAAATACACAGAATAATCTTTTTTTATTTATAAAGCAAAAAATGCATTTTGACTTGTCATACAATATTATGCAAGAGATTATCATAAAAATTTTATTTTTTTCACAGACAAAAAAAAATGCAATATTCGATAAATAATCTGAAAAAAAAAACTATTTTTTTTTTTTTTTTCATTGATTCTAGCAAATAATAATTAAATTACTGACTGTTAAATAAATCTTTAACATTAAATGATTTAATTTAATGCACTCGATCACTGTGGGGACACAAAAAATCCTGCAAGGATCAACAATTAACATAAAGAACATAAATATAAACACAGGAATTTTTATGTATATATTTATGTACAATTTCCCCCATTATATTACGTTAAATTAGCATATTCTCATTAAACCGACAGTTCAGACGATAGAGAAAAAATTAAAAATAAAAAATTTGTCATTTTTTTGCATGTTTAAATTTTAAAAATTAACGTTATCAGTGTTCGAAAGCGTTGAAATATATGTTTATTATGATTTTGAAATGTGAGTCTCTATTGCCTGAACTGTGGTAATGAAAACACATTCATTTGATACTGTATCACCATCGATCGTTACAATGCAATAATTAATTAGTTAATTAATTATTATTATAATACTATGGTACAAGGTTATAAGTACAATGGTTTAGAGATTGCAGGCTGCTCCTCTCATATCACAGTGAGGGGCATCGCCGGGCCGGCCTCTACTTACACGAACTAGCCTGTTAAATTTTTTTGTTTATACCTGACGTGTGCTTTTTTTTTATTGCCGGCATTATTTATGCACGGCACCATTGGTGACTGTGTACAATTCAATTATCCTGAGACTCAAACTGCCGTTCGCCGTCTCAACATTCCTTGGCGCACTCCAGCGCGCAGCGTCGGTGTGCGCGCGCAGTCTAGCCATTCTCACACAAACGGTTACAAAATTATAACATTGTTTTATCGAATAAAATTGATTATTTTCAGTTAAAATTTTTTTTGAGCAATTAAATATGTTTGTTTTTCACAATTAAATTTAAAATTTAGTTTTTTATTTGTTATACATCTGGTTATCATAGCATAAAAATTTTCCAACTAAAATGATTGAAAAAAAAAAATGTTTTTTTTTTTTTGGTATTTGTCTCTTAATTTAAAAATTTGGCATAGTTCATATGTTAGTCATAAAAAGTTTGATTTTTAAACTTTTTTTTGAATTAAATTTTAAATATTTGAAACTAATATTCTACAAAAATAAATTTTATTTATTTTTCAAAAATTTTACTTAGCCTAAAAAAATTCTTAGGAGTTATTCCAAGATGTTGAGATGGCGAGTATAAACAATTTAATACGGTAATACGTTGGTTACCTAATTTTTCATTTTCAACTAATATCAAGATGACCAATAAAATCGCAACTGGACGGTGATGCGCGAGAGAAAATGGTCGGAAGCACAGCGCCACGTGTCTTGCGGCTTGGGGCATGTAATGTAAACTTGGCCTAAGCTCAGTCTAGGCGCTGTGTAACTATTCTTAACGTACAATCGCAATGATACTCGTCAAACTTTTCTTTACACCTCATTTTTTGATAAATTCGCTAAACAATTTTCATTATCAGAATATCAATAAACCATATTAATTGTTTTCTGAATTTTTTTTTGTTTTTTTTTTTTTTCGCATCACTAAAAAAACATTTTCTATTAAATTTCACAATTTTTAAAACTAGTGTAAAATCTGAGTGATAAAATAGGAACGAGTGTCAATTACGACAGTTAATCATGTCGTTAATTTTGAAAATACATTTTTTTTTAAATAAAAAATTTTTTTCTTGCAAAATAAAGCCATACTTAGTTACAATAAAAATTTCTTTTTTTATTTTTACGTTTTTTCTCATCTTTTTTTTTTTTCGTCAATATAAATTATTGAATGTTATAAACTTTTATATATTTTTTTTAACAAATTATTTGTTGAGGAAAAAAAAAATAAATAAGTTGATTTTAATTTGAAATAGATGATAGAAAAAAATTATCTCACGTAGCTAGACCTTCACCACGGGGTGCTGAGACCGTCGGTAACCGTGCTGTCGGTGGGGTAGCGTTACCCTCGGATCTGGCTGTACTTTCTCGTTCAAAGTGGTGCTGGAGGGTGTCGCCACTCCACGCCGGCACACTCGCCGAATTTTGGTTACCCGTGTTGGATGACGGCGTTCCCGGCGAGTGTGACGGTGACGGAGTTTGAAAAAGCATCGAGCCAGAGGGTATAACGGGTTTCCCGTCACCCAGAGGACCGTTGCTCGGTGCCATTGGAGGCTTTTCCATTGGAAATCCACCACTGCCGCTATACACTGTCCCGAAAAGTCCGGCGTATTTGTTAGCAGAATGCGTTCCCGGCAGTCCGTTGTTGCTTTGAATCACTGATATTTCATTTAGCTGTAAAAAAAAAACCTATTATTTAATCTCTAATATCACAAATTATTTATTTTAATTTATCCTTTTAACACAAATCGTTTAATTTTATTAGTTAATATCAGTATTTTTATTATATCTCGTTAACTATTAACTTTAGATAAAAAACTATAAGAACCTTTTCAATTGAAAATCAAATTTTCTAACTTTTTTGTTTAAAACTTTTTTTTCTAGATCTAATATTCTAAAAGTTATTTTGGATTTAATTTTGAAACAAGTGACGATTGCAAAATATTATCTCGTATATCTTTTGAACTGTTAGTTTTTATAAAAAATTGCTCATTAATAAACTTGTAGAGCATTAAATTACCGATCTTTTATTTCGGAAACTTTTTTTTTCTAGAATCGATAGTTCAAAAGTTATTTCGGTTGGAATTTCGAAACAAGTGACTATCGAACAATGTTAGTTCTTTTATTTTTACTTATATCTTTTGAACGGTTAGTTTTTATGAAAAATTGTTTATTATCAAACTTGTAGATCATGAAATTTCTAATCTATTTTATTTCAATCTTTTTTTGATATCTCTAGTCTTTTCCAAAGATATCGCGTGTTAAATAAGTAATAATGATTTTTTCTTCATGGTTAAAATGGAAAAAAAAATTGTTTTCCTTGCCTTTTGCTGAACTCCATTAAGGAACGGTGCTGGGAGATATGGATAAAAGAGATCTGGACGTCGCTGAAGGAACTCGGAGTCCTTGGGAGTGATGGGAAGCGGTGGTAGATCTAGCGACATCCTTCGACCGCGTCGGGAAGCTCCGTTCGTCCACATATGCGTCCCCATATGAACCTAAATAACAAAATAAAATGAAAACAATTTTTTAAATAATTTCAACAGTTGGATTAGTTGTTTTTTTCGGTATATTTCACATTTTTTACATATAGAGAACAGGTGTAGAGAGTCAGTTTGAAATTGACGCATTAGTGCACAAGCGACAGTGGTCACTCTTTTTAATTTTGAGGTTAATGATAAAGAGTTGGTTATGAAAAAGGTTTTTTGCTTTGTGTACCTTGAGATTGCCTTTGGTTGTGAAGGCCTTCTGGCAGACTGTACATCGGAAGGGCTTGTCACCCGTGTGCGTTCTCATATGGATCTGCAGCGCCGAAGATGATGAGAAATTCTTATTGCAAACTTGGCACAAGTGCTTGCTGCTCATGCCTGCAAATACACGCACACACTCACACATGTGTTGGCATCAACGTCTCTTATATCACTGATAAGACCATTTATTGACCGCATTTTATCAGAAATACTTATAGAAAATACCCTAGTTTTTTTACTATAATTTCACTGTCGGTGAAAATGGGTCTTGACTAATTAAAAAAAAAAACCACGATTTTTAAGAAAATTTGAAAGTTTATTTCAATAAAAAAGTTTAATCAAATGTTTTTTTATAACAATTTTCTAAAAAATTTTCAATTTCATGATCTTTTTTCTGTTTTTATTGTAAATATTATAGAAAAACACATCTTAAAAGTAGTTATCCTGTCGGTAAGGAAGATTTTGAAGTAAAAACAAAAATTATTTTCCTCAAAAATTTTTGAAAAACAAGAACAGAATTAATTTAAATATTTTTAAAATTTATTTTTATAATATCTGAATTGTCGATAACGAAGAATTCGATGATTTTTTTGTCGATTTATGGTAAATTTCTAGAATTTAGAATTGATTCATTCATATTTACAATTTTTTATATCAAAATTCATCTACAATATTTTTTTCGTTCATTTGATGAAAAAAAAAAAAATATACAAAGCCGAGAAATTACACTGAGAAAAAATGTGATTTTTTAAAAATTAATAATCAATTTTTTCCTTGTGTAATTATTGGTAAAAAAATGAAAGATTGAGCACGAAAGCTGCGAAAGGGAAGCATTGAGCGGTCGATTGAGATATCCAATAATGACCAAATGATTGAATAATTTTTTTTAGGCGCATGCAGCAAGAAGAAAATAATAAAAAACATTATAAAACTTACTCGGCCTCTTAGGAGCTGGAGCCTCGCCCTCAGGCGGCGACCTTTTGATAGGCATCGCGGATTCCAAGGACGCCGGTGGCATAGGCGGCGGGGGAGGGGGTGGAGGCGGTGGCGGAGGCAAACTTGAGTCATCCGCGCACATTGGACTCTGTGAATTTTCAGGCTGATCTTGCTGTTGCTGCAGGGGTGATTGTTGCTGTTGCTGTACTTGCTGCTGACCAGTTTTGGAATCGCTGAATAAATGCGGTGGCATGTCCCGAATTTTGTGGGTGAGCATATGTTGCTTCATATTACCCTGTTGATAAAAAAAAAATTTTTTTTTATTCAATATACCGAAAAAAAATTAATCCAACTGATTTAACTGATATTTTTTGAGTGCCCGCTCTTAATTGAATTTTTTTTTTCCGAAATTTTTATCGAATAAAAAATTCTTTTACATTTTTTCTGATAAAAGTATTTTTTACTATACGCAAAATAATTTTTTTTTTTTTTGGTTGATAAAATTTGTGTAGTGGAAAAAAAAAATTTTTTTTAGGGTGAAATGTTGCACTGTAAATAAAATCAGTGTATGAAAACTATTTTTGGGGGATGATATATATAGAATAATGTGAGGGACAGGGTGAAAAGTGTCTCTTACCAGGAAGACGTGGTCCGAGGCTAGAAGTCCGAGGGCGGGTGGCATCAGCGGGGGCAGGTGGACGGCAGTAGTACAGCCGGAAGTCAGAGCCCACCCCCCTCCGCTTCCTGACCGCCCCCGGGTTTTCTGATCCTCGGTCCTTCGTCTCCTGATGCGCTTGGGTTTGCTGGGCACGTCGCCGACTTGTGCCTCCCGACGATCCAAGCAGATACACTCTCTTATCATCGTACCATCACTCTGAAATCATCGATTTCAAGTTGGTATATGATGCCGCGTATTCATTATATATATTTCTATCCGATATTTTTAATTTTTTATTCAAATTTTCTAAAATTACTACCGAAATATCAACAAACTTTAAACTGACGTGGTATTAATCATAGCATAATCTGAAAACTATTAACGATAAAAAAAAAAGTTTTAAACAAAAAAAGTTGGAAATTTAATAATCTTTAATTTTTATTATAACTATTTTTTTCGAAACATCAATTATTATTGAGATATTCATCTATATTCATCGGTCTTCATTCGATTTCTGCTCAAAAAATTATGATTACTCGAAAAATTTTGATTTTACAAAAAAATCATTTAAACAAAAAATGTTAAAAATTTAATTCTAAAGAAAAGTTATGTTTATACTTTTTATCATAAAGTAGATTGTTTATGAATTATATTGAATTTTATTCATCAAAATTGAGTAAAATTGTTGAGAAAAGAAAAATAGTAAAATAATACTTACGTTGAATTGTCGAGTGAAATTAATTTTTTAATATTTCATTATTGTTTATTGTTTAATGTGGAATTTTTTTGAAAAATATTTTTTTTGAAAAATATCCACGGTTTGAATTTATTGCGGGCACTCAGATATTGAATTAGGCGCCATTTTTTATTCGCGTGTCGACTAATTTGTATACTGATTTTTTTCTCCATCACGTACTCACCTTCGTTGAGAAGCCTCGATCACAAATGGTGCATTTGAACGGCCGCTCCTTCGTGTGACTCCGATAATGTATCTCCAGTGCGGAGTTACACGCAAACGTTTTGTAGCAGATATTACACGTAGTGTTGCCACGTACTGCAACAGAGCGTGTCAAAGTTCAGTTATCATGCACACACGAGATCGTGTTTCATACACTAATTTTACCAAATAAATACTCGATCTCACTTAAAAACAAAAAAAAAAAAATGCTAACCAATCAAAATCGATTTTTGTTAATAAGTTTCTTCCAAAAATTTACTGAAAGTTTCCGCTTTGCCCAATTTTGCCTCACTCATTTCATGACGCAAAACCTTTATTATATCTTATTTCTCCCAACTTAATCAATTGTTTAAGAAAAAAAAAAAAAAAATTAGGGACGGGGTTTTTTGTTTAAAAGCGTCAATTCAAGTTTATTGTAAATACCAAAACATTTATTTTGACACGTACATAAAAAGCATTCGCGATTGTGAAAGAAATCAGTGAAAAACATTAATAATAGTATATTAGACATATAACGAATACATACAAAAACCTGATGCAAGAAATCCAATTTCATACATATAAAATTTCAATTCAAAACTATCAACTATTAAATCCTAACTGAAAATGTACAACGCGATAAAGATAATGAATTGACCTACAGAAAAAAAAAACTAGTCCAAACAGAAATGAATTAATAAATCTAATTCAACTAAACGCTAAGCCTAACTAAGGAAAATGTACAAATAGGGGAGTGCAAGGCCCAGCTACACCACTCAGGGATTCCAAGGGTTTTGGAGGAGACACAGAGAGGGACCGAAGACTGAACAAGAGGACAATTGGCCAGGAGAGTGTGGAGGAAGAGTGTAGAGATCTCGAATGAGGGATGAAATGAACGGGGGAACTCAAAAAAGTCATGTGGGGATAGGAAGGTGTAGCGGGAACTGCGGCTCGCCCTGGCTAGCGGAGCATACCTGCTGGCCCTCCGACAGCGAGGCCAAGCGGGTTGTAGGATGAGGATGCTGCAAGCACAGCAGACGTCGTTAACGAAGCGAGAGGTCCGGAGCTGGTGCCGCCACCCGGACTGACAGCATTCATCGAGGCGACTGTGTTGACGGTCCCCGAGATTGGGACATTGGCGGGCGAAGACGAGGAGACAGCTTGGAGCAGCCCGGCAAACATGCCGAAGGTGTGCGGATGGTGTAGCGTCGGTGGTGGAGGCGTAGAGGTAGAAACGACTGAGCTGGGAGTCGACGAAGCGCGAGGAGTGAGGTCCAAAGGGGCCCCCAGGACCGAGGGGGGACTGATACTCTTCTCAGAATTATAGCGATCTTGCGGGGAGGTGGATCCGCGTGGAGTCTGCATGCCAGCGACGGTGGTAATGGTTCGGACTTGATTTTCCAAGGCGGCAAGGGACGTAGAAAAACAAGGCATTGGCAAGTCCTTGGTTTCACTGCGTTCCTCATGCTCCTCTTCGAGCTCGGGGTGCCTCAGATCTTCAGCACTTCGTTCATCCTCCTCTCGATGGTCATCATCATCGTCCTCCTGGTCCTCCATGTCTTCAGACTGTTCGTCCAGGTACCGGCGTTGAAGTTGGTGCTGATGCAAATTCAGTCTCTGCTGATGCAAGGCGCTGTCTTTGCAGTCCAGGTCATCAGGAAGGTGGCGTTCGAGTACGGGGTGTCGGGAGGGCGGGAAGCCGAGGTTGAAGCCGGCAGGGTGGAGGGCAGGAAAGCCCTGGGGCAGAAAGGAAGCCAATGGATGAGGTGGGTAGCCGGCGGGGAAGTCGTTCACTTCGGCTGCTTGGATCTGCTCTGGACTCAGGTCCGTTGGTTCGCCCGTGTGCAGGCGAATGTGTTGCTGGAGTACTAGAGCGTTGGTGAACTTCTTGTGACAGACGGGACATTGATGAAGTACTCGAAGTGGTGGTTTCGCCCGATGTACGCCCATGTGCGTTTTCAGGTTGCCCTTGGTAGTGAAGGCCCTGCCGCAGATCTTGCACTTGAACGGCCGTTCACCGGTGTGAGTTCGGTAGTGCATCTGCAGCGCACTTTTGCAGGACAGCACCCTGTGACAAATGACGCACTGGTTCGGATCGGTGAGTTTGTGTTCAATGTTGTCCACTAACTGCTGGAGCTTGGACGTCTCGGAAGTCTTGGTGATTTCGATCAAGCTCTCCCAGGAGTTGTCGTTGCTTCCCGGCCGGGGAAGTAGGCTGGAGTAGATAGCAGGGTCTCTAGCAGGGTCGACGACCATGTCATTGCCGACTCCCGGTGCGTTTGGTGGAGCGTGCATCTGCTGGGGGTGGCTAGGTGGGAACAGTAGACCTGCAAACGATGTTTGCAGGCTTCCACTGCTCGCTGTACTGCTTGCAGGTGAAGCCCCAGGATGATGATAACTTGGCTGCTGGCAAAGATTGCTGTTTCCTCGTCCGGAAAGGTTCTCTGGCTGCTCATCCATCTCTTCATCAGCCTCCAAGTCCCCGTCTGCTTCGATTCGCGCACTGGCCTTGCTGTCCATACTGCACTCTTCATAGGACTGCACGTGAACCTGATTGTTGGCCGGGGGTGAAGTGTGGTCGTAAGTTCTGGGCGAGTCAAACTCGTCTACTTCTTCTTCCGGTTCCTCGTTCGTCTCCTCGATTTCTTTCTTTAATACCATGGGCTCCTCTGCTCTGCTGGGAGGCCTGGGCGTGGCCGGTGAAGGCTCGAGCTTGATGTCCTCCCGCGGACTCTCGTGACAGGAATGGTGTGAATTGGATTGTCCGCCAGGTATAACCGTCGCCGTGGCTGCAGGCGACCTTGGCGAACTGGCAGGCGGTGTGGTGGGCGGACTGGTGGCTTTTGAGACGCTCATGGGCTTGCTGAGATTTTCAGGCAGGTCCTGGTCGTGGTTAGATATCGGTGGCCGGTGGTAGAGGCTCGGAAGGGTCAGACTAAGCGGCAGGGGTGGTTGGGGCGGTAGGAAACCGTGCGCCGGGTGAAACGAGGAATGATGCGAGGTCACAGGTGGTGGTGCAGGCGCAGATGGTGGCGGCGGGGATGGAAGGGGTCTTTGGCCAGAGGCCGCGAGTTGCTGGAGCAGGGGTGGGTGGTATTTGTCGAGGTGCTCGGGCACAGGATTTGGATTCATCTTAACGTGCGGAAACTTGGCCGTGTGCCTCTGGAAGTGGACCTTGAGGTTGCCCTTGGTGGTGAATCGGCTGCCGCAGACGTTGCACTTAAAGGGACGCTCACCTGTGTGGGACCGGATGTGGATCTGGAGGGCTGAATCGCTGCCGAAGACCTTGCCGCAGTAGCGGCACCGATGCTTGAAGAATGGCTCGCCCCTGCCACCCGCAGACTTGGAGTCGTAAGGCGACAAGCGCGATCCGGCCTTGCCGCTCCGGAACGCCAGTTCGTCCGCGAGGTTGTTTGCCAGCAGACCTTGACTTGCGTTGTCCAGCACCTCTTGCGCCCGCTTCTGCAGCATTTCCAGCGTGTTTGGCTCGTGTAGCGGCAGGGGATCATTGTTTGTAATGATGGACGACGCCAGTGATGAACTGATGGAGCAGAGATGCGGCATCTGGTGGGACATGGCCGTCGTGGGGATGGAATTGGTGGTTGTGCTGGCACTGGTAGTGGTCGCTGAGCTGCTTGAAGCAGGTGTGACGACTCCAGAACTGGAGGGTAGTGCTAGGCTGATTGGTGAGTCTGCTGGGCGATCTGGGGCTGGCGCTGGCGTTGGCAGAGGTGATGCTGACGGCTGATAGCTTGCCGGTCGTGACATTGGTGGTGACGTGAGACTAGACAGGGCTTTTGGGTGGATCAGGGGCGTCGGCGACGGTGCAGGTTCCGTTGCTTCGGTTCGTGACTCTCCTGGCAGCACGGGCTGGCTCGCGGAACTCGTTCCACTTGGCTGCTGCGTGTGCGTTATTGAAAGCTGCTGTTGCAGTTGACTTATCAGTTGCAGTTGGAAGACCTGCTGGTGTTGCAGGGTGTATAGTGTGCTCTGGAGCAGGGCTAGGTCCTGCAGAGCTGCTTCGCTGTCCGCACCGCCCGCCAGGGCTGTCGCTGCAAATTGGGCCACGGCCACTTTTGTGTTCTGCAATGCTTCTAATGTCACGTGGCTCGTTCCTGCTGGTGTGAACATTGAACTGCTTGAACCTGTTTCGATAAAGCTGTTGTTGTTCTCTGCGTCCTGGCGGTTGCGCATTTGCTTCCGCGAACCTTCATCGTCTTCTTGGTCATCCTGATCCTCCCCAACTTCCTCCTCGTCCTCGTCCATTGGCAGCTCCTCGGGCTCTCGTTCTTCCTCGTCTTCGTGATGTGATCGACTTGATGTCAGATCCACGGCCTCCTCCCCCACGGCTCCGCTGCTCTCCTCGCCCTCCGATGTCGTGTCAACGTCATCTTCTGTAACAAAAATTCAGGGTAACGATTTAATTCACTATTTTTATGTGAACAAAAATAGCTAAGAAATTTGATTTTATGATAAAGATCTTTAATATTAATGCGGAAGAATTGATTTGTTTAATTTAATTAACGATGAAATTCAAAAGGATTAAAATTATTGAAGTATTTCAATTTTTTCTTGGTAGTCTTTTTTGTATATATGTGTAAGTGGGGGTGGATAAATAAATCCGGTTAAAATTAATTCTATTACGTCAGTAATTTAATTTTCTAATTTGATTAGAAATCGGTGAAATAAATACATTTTTTGCATTGATAAATCTAATTGATAAAGATATATGCTATGAAGTCAAGCTTACTAAGCACCCCTGGGGAGCTAATGTAAAAAAGACATATTGAAAAACATGATATATTTATTCAGAATCATGTATCTTCTTATATTTTATGAAACAAACTTTATATTAATCCGGATAAATAAATTATTTTAGTTCAGATTATAGTGAAAAATCAACTTAAAATTATCTATATTCACTAGATTGAAAATACTATAGGTTAAAAATATCATTTCGTAATAAAATAGCTTTAATGCTTTGATTTTGTATTTTATATTCACTTTTTTAAAGGTAATTTTTTTTTTAAATTTAAATTTCACATATTTTATCTAGACTAAAAATATCACGAAGAAAATTTATCAATATTTCCTTTGACAAAATATTCACTTTCACTTTTTAAAGTTATTAGAAAACAATTTTCAACCCTCGGAATATTGCTATAGATTATAAAAAAGCAACAAAATAACGAAAATAAGTATAATAATCAATGAAATTATTATTTTCAAAAAGCACTAAAAAAAAAAAAAACGTAAAGCTGAAGAATACGAAGAATATTTTATAAATTTTCCAAATTAAAATATTCATTATTTCAACAATTTAGTATGATTTAAAAAAATTTTTGTTTCGATACGAAAAATACTAAAAAAAAAAAACAATTGAGATATCAAGTCACTTTTGAATCGAGACTTTAATTATATCGATTTTTTCACAGACCTTAGATTTTTAAATTAATTTTATTCTTCGCCAATAATGTTTTTATATGTGAGTAAATTAGTTGGATATTTCCAAGTATTGCAATTAAATATTAAATAATCGTAAAAAAATTTTTATTGCAATTATAGTGACATTAACGACTGAACTGTTAGAATTTTCACTCATTTAAACCACCAGGAAATTTTTATATAAGTTTAAAACTGTGATTTTAAAGCACAAAACAAAAAAAATAACAATATGCAACTCGACAAAAATCCGGAATAAGAGTCGTACCGAAACTGCGCGAGAATCTGGTCGATTGAATTTCACTAAAAGTCTGACAATTGTCAGAATCCTGTCGCTTGCCTCGGTTCTCCAGTCTCCTAGTGATGCTCCATCTCATGAGCTGCATCTCACTCAAAATAAACTCTCTCTCTGTGCGAACGATAATTTTTTTCTCCACACACTATTTTTAATCCGACGGCACAAACTCGCGGACACACGCGACGACGCGAGGCGACGGCGGCATGAGCCTGGAATGAACTGGCCGCCAGCGTGTGTTTTTACAGTTTCCAGCAGGTACTGCGAAGCCAGGAAATATCTTGGGCCCAGCGAAAGGGAACAGAGAGTACGAAGAAAGACCGCGGAGAGACGGCCCGAATTGAACAAGTCGCAGCGTGAGAACGCGCAGCAGCACCCGCAAAGGACGAGGAGCGACTGCTGCGCAAAGAAGCGAGGGTTTCCTCTCTGACCCGCAACGCGACGACTCCTATCCCCTCCAGTTATACCAGCCCAATATACCTATACATCTGCCGCCCCACTCGCGCGGCGATCGCGACTCCTACGCGTTCGTATGCACTGCTGGGGCCCGGTGTACTTGGGTTATGACAGGAGGGGCGTTGCGATTCATAAATCAGAGGGAGAAGGGCGGAGCTTGTTTGAGCCATTCACCGACGAGTTTATTAATTATTATCCGTGCACACCAACGCTTCTATCTCGCGAACATTTGCACACGCGTTCCACCTACGCCAAAACACACAATTCTACTCTGATGGTGGATTCCCTGCACTATACCCAAGCCTTTAACTGGGTCTATGCCAAATATTGATGATTTTTCAGTAGCATGCTAAAAAAAAAGGTATTGAAAATATTTCAGTTTTGATGGAAATTATAATTTTCGCTCAATCGGAGCATTGATGTAGTATGACGATTTACGGTACCAAAAAAATACGATCGTAAAGCACAAGGGGATAGCGCGTTCAGCGGCAGTAGAAACAGCCAAAATCCTTTTTCATGGTCAGACAGGCCTTAGAGAACTGTACCTTAACTCAGAATTTTAAGGTAGCTGTAAAAAGTCAATAAATTTGAGGGTGATATTCGTTATTACGTTAAAAATCAGGTTTCGAATCGTTTTTTTTTGGAAATAACTCTCGTAAATAAACAGGATAATAAATTTATTATTAGAATTTGATGACCGATGATTAAGTTTCCTTAAAAAAACGTTGAAAATAAATTTTTTTACATTATTATTAGTTTTTAAAAAGTCGTATTTTCCATTATTCCGGTTATTTATTGATTTAGTATTATTAAGTAAAAACTTTTTAGACTTCGAACTTGATTTTTTTTTTTTCGATAAAGGATTGCTGAGAAAGTTATGTGAATCCAAAACGGAAAGAGAGAATAAAGTTTTCGAGGTTGGCACGTGGCAAAAGGACCCCCATCAGCGAATACCTGCTTAGCTCATCATCAGATGATTTATGAAGTGTTTCATCCATGCAGAGAATAGCTAGGGTCAAGGCTGCAGTAGCTCAGCCATTTAACTTTTGTTTTCAAGAAAAAATTTTTTCAAGAAAAAATTTTTTTTCTCATTGCGCAAGTCGGACCACACAGCGACTAGTTATCTGCATTATATCCTTCGCGTGATAGGCCAAGTTTGACTGGGCTTTGTCTACATGATATATTGTCTTAAGTATATATCAATAACGTCATAAAGTCGACGTTGACACCTGCTGCATTGCAGAGCTCATTCAGGGAGCTCAAGAAAAGACGAAGACGGCTTACGGTCAGCCAGGAACATCACCCGCGGGGCGACAATGGTGAAAATGGGTCCGAGGTCATAACTTATAGTAGAGGAACATTTGCTGAAATAGTTCGGGATATGGATAGTTGCTCTCTGCAGGAGCGGCAAAAATTTTGCTGCACCATTTTAACGTTTCACTCTCGTTATGCTTCACTTGGGGACTTTTGTCACCCTTATAACCCAGCTGAATGATCCTGAATACTGACCAATGACTTCCTATTATATATCTTTTACTTTTAATTTTACTCGGAATAATAGAATTTGACAAGGTTGTTTCAAAGCCATTGAGAAAAATGGAAATTCTCATCATTTATCAAACTGCCCACAAGCATTTCAATTCAATGAATAAAATTAGATAGATTTTCAAGCTCGACAACTATCAATTTTACTTGAAATATCTTTTTTTTTTTTAATATTTATAATACAATTGATTAGAATTTTTATGATTTTTCGAATAAAAACAACGATAACTCAGTAAATAAGCGAAATAATGAAAAATATTATTGGAGGTAAATGATAGAAAATTAAATTTCCTACAAAAAATGTTGAATAAATTTTTCTGATATTTTGCTTTGTTTTAGAGATATTTTAAAAAATAAAAATTTCCAGTTATTGCCCAAAAAAAACTAAAAAAAAATCACAAAAATGTGTCACGATTTTTGTTGTTTTTTCAAAAATTTTATCAAAAACTAAAAAAAAAAATATAAAACACTTTATTCAAAATTTTTTATAGAAAATTCACTGAGTTATTGCCAAAAAAAACTCAAAAAATCATGAAAAATCATAGAAAAAAAAAAAAAATCGAAAAAACGACCGAAGATTTCTTTATTTACCTTAAACAATTAAAATTTTAATTTTTCAATTTTACAAAAATTATTATCTTAATAAATTTTATAATACCAACATTTTTATAGAATTTTTCTGAATATATATATTTTTTAGTGTAAAATAAAAATCTTCCGTGCGCCTGGGTGTTGCATCAAACTATACATGAATAATCACGAAGGAAAAAGCAGAATAAAATACGAGGAGTAAAGCAATAAAAGCCCAAGCGGAAACAAGCATTATAAAGTTAGCGGGAAATAATAATAATAAGTGTGTGTGTGTATTCGCGAATTGCGAGTGAAAAAAAGCATAAAAAATTCGAGTATCGTGCATCTATACTGAAGAAATCGATAGATAGACTTTTCTTTATCTTATCGAAAGCTCGAAGTAACATCGAACCCAATGAACGATGCTTATATATTCTTCGAAATAATAAATACTCACACAGAAGAGAGCTTGTCGAACACATCGCAAGGTCGCACCGAGGGATTAAAAGACGAGTGTTTGCATATACTGCGTTGAGAAAGAAAGAAAGAAAAAAATATGGCGGTAGGGGGAATGCCTTTACTTGTGTGTCGTGTCATACTCTCTCTGGTCTTATCTTAGTCCGTGTGAACTCGTGATCACAGACAGACGTGCGTGAACTTGTTGCTCGGTCGATATACCGCGCTGCACACGAAATACTTTGGCGGTAAGAGGCTTTTAATGTTTGCCCTGCTTTTATTTATTGTAATTCGACGAATAAGATGGGGCGCGATTGTCGCGCGTGAAATTTGGCAGGGTCGCGCGAAAAAGTAAAAATACTTGGGTATGGTGTTTTGTATTTTATGGACTTGGATGTTATAAAAATGGAAATATCTTAAAAACTAAGCAATTTACGTGATTTTTTTACTGAACATTTTTTGTAGATCTTAAAATTCTCTACAAATTTCATTTTATAAAAATTTTTTTATTGTTAATTGTTTCGTGAATATTTACAATCTAAAAAAAAATTTTTTTTTTAGTATTTTCATTTTTTCCAAGTTTTTAGACTTTGTTTAAGTAGAAATATCTTAAAAATGATGAGACTTACAGGATTTTTTGTCTGAATATTTTTTGTAGTTCTTGAAATTTCCTACAAATTATATTTTATCAAAAAAATCACTATCATTGACCGTTTCGGAGATATTTGGAAAATAAAAATTTTCCGACATTGTATAGTAATTTTAAATTAGTTTTTTTATAGTCATGACGCTTTTAAATAGTGAATAAATACACGACACGGATAATATATAATCACCAGTCTTGTAAAGCAATAAAAAATTGCATAAAAAAACTACAAGCACATAGGCATGCACTTGAGGGAAATATATAGGATCAGCAAAAAATGTTTGCTGATATACAATGCAGTTTATTCTCAGTATACGATTGTGTATCCTATAATTAATTTTTTAGACTATAACCAGTGCGGTTTTTACGATGACAAGGGACTTCATAGCGCAATAATCGCAATAATCATGGCAGTAATAGCGGCGGGGGCTTCAAGGGAGTGATGATGAGGCCCCGAATGAGAGAAGAAATATCCATGACCGAAGGCGCGGTGAGTCTTATTGCATATACACTGGATGCGTGCAGCCACGGCTGTTACGACTGTGAAGCATTCGACGAAACACTATCGCTCTTGCCTCACTCGTTTATGGTAAATTATTATTTAAATGGTTTCGACGCCGGAAAGGAGGAAAGGGAGGGCCTTTGTTGCGCCGATGTTTTTCCGGTCAGGTCGTAAAATCAACGTGCAGGCATATAAAGTCCTGCGCGCCAACAAGTATATATGTAAATATATACTGACTGCATCATCAATTTGATTAATCAAAGTTGTTTTATTTCACGAATTCATATAAATAACGTTAGAAATTTTTATCCATATATTGATTAGAGGTTATTGTGTGAATGTTATCGTTCGAGACAAATGTGGGCGGCAAGAGGCGAATCTTTGGGATAATTATTTTATTGAAAATGTTTGTCGGATATTTCTCTGCATACGACGAAGCTGCAACGAATTTTTGACAATAAATTTCATGCTATTCAATGCGCCAACTAAATTATTAACTTTACAGCTCGATAAATCATTTAAATCGAGTATCTCGCGCATACACGAGTCGCCGTGGGCCTGATGACACTCGGTGTGTTCGCGGAAAGATGCAAAAAGTAATTTTTACACACGAGAAAAATGAGGGGCAACGCGGGGGAAAAATCACGCTGTCAGCGACTGTCACACTGAACTGCGCGGCTCAGCGCTGCGCTCATGTTGAGCAACCGTGCAGCTCACCGGCGATCAACTAAAACCGCCGAATTCCCCGAGTGCACGGTAAGATTTCGCACAAAACTGCCGATAATCCGATGGATTTCATACAATTTTTCTCCAAAAAATGTCACTGAACGAAAATGAGAAAATTTATACCGTGCCGAGTGGGAAATTTTACCGTGCTCATCGGTAAAAAAGTTCGATTGTAAGACAATTTTTACTTTTTCACAGAATTAACAAACCGTGCTCATCGGTAAAAAAGTTCGATTGTAAGACAATTTTTACTTTTTCACAGAATTAACAGCCCCCAAAAGACTTATAGCGACGCGTTTGTCGTTCCGAGCGCAGTTATTTTCTTCAGACTTTTAACGAGAAAAATGAGGGGCAACGCGGGGGAAAAATCACGCTGTCAGCGACTGTCACACTGAACTGCGCGGCTCAGCGCTGCGCTCATGTTGAGCAACCGTGCAGCTCACCGGCGATCAACTAAAACCGCCGAATTCCCCGAGTGCACGGTAAGATTTCGCAAAAAACTGCCGATAATCCGATGGATTTCATACAATTTTTCTCCCAAAGATGTCACTGAACGAAAATGAGAAAATTTATACCGTGCCGAGTGGGAAATTTTACCGTGCTCATCGGTAAAAAAGTTCGATTGTAAGACAATTTTTACTTTTTCACAGAATTAACAACCCCCAAAAGACTTATAGCGACGCGTTTGTCGTTCCGAGCGCAGTTATTTTCTTCAGACTTTTGAGTAAACGTTTTCTTCTGATCAAAAAAAAAAAAAAGATCTGCATTAGCTTTAGACAAAAAACTGTAGAGACCTTTTTTCTTTGAAATTAAATTAGCCAACTTTTTTTAACAAAACTTTTTTTTCCACGACCAATAGTTTAAACGTTATTCTATTTGGAGCACCAGAACACTGCTTTGGAGCAGCTATTTTCGCATATATCTGCCGAACGGATACTTTTCATGAAAAATTTTTAATAACAAAATTCATCCAGTATTAAATTTCCAATATTTTCTATCTCAAACTTTTATTCATACAGTCAACTCATCTGGAGTTAATCTAGATTAATTCAAGCAACTACACGTTGTATCTAATGTTTTCCGTTCAGAAATTGCTGTTATTTATTTGTTAAATAGTTCCACAGTACAATCTCCAACCCCTCGGTACTTCCAAGCACTGAAAAAATTATTCCAGATGTCGAGAAAAATTCTAAACAATATTCCAGCAAATTTAACGACTTTAGCTGATGGCGCGCGGGCGTAGATTGTATAAATCGCTCGATTCCAGGGGAGTTTCGTTTGTCAGACTGACTATATACACTACCACCATAAAAGAAATGAGAAGGCAGGTACGTTTATAAAGCGGCCATTTGAAGAGCAATATACTTTGATCAAGAATATAATACGAAATAACGACGACACGACGCGCGCATATTCGTCCAAAGCCGAAGTTGTGCTCTCTAATGGGTCCTGGGACAAAGAAATCACATGGCAGAAATCCACGAGCCAGTGGTCAGCTGGTCTTTTTCACAGCTGCTCCAACTGCGACTGACCAGCAGCCGCCCACGCACTTCCCCTGCTTTTCAAGCTAACACAATGATTCTTAACTATTCGTCAAAGTTTCTACTAGTCAATTTATTACACGGCCTAATGTCCTAATCGCTTGCCAATTGTACTTTTTCCATCACAATTACTCCAATGACGCGCGAGCCAAACGCGTGTAAGATGAGTCAACTGCGTCCAGAAGTTTGTCCAGAATAATCCCAAAGGGTAACACCGAGTGCCGGCTGCTCTCTGAGGGGCCAAACGGTCATTGAGAGAGTCGAAAAAATATATATATTAGGTGGCGCGTGCCACTAGGGTCCTTGGCTACACTTTTAGGCCTATAATACTTGTACATGTGCCATAAATAAATACGTGCATCCCCTATTAGAAATCGAAAGAAACATTTTTGACAAACCACTGCATCTCAATTTACTTTTATATTTATCTTTCAATCGATAAACAACGCTTGGTATAAATATAAATTCATTGGAATCGTCAAATAATTTAAATAAATAAATTTCTAATGAATTCTGGAAGATCATCCATTTGGCATATTTGGCTTATCATATTTCTTGAAAGAAAAAAAAAAATATTTTTAAAAATATTTATTAAAAAAATTATTATTCAGATTAATTTTTAAGAATTTATTTTTTATAGTTTAGATGAGCAAAGATTTTGGACTATCTAAAAAAATTTTTTTTTTTTAATCATTTTATACTACTCTGTACATTTTGGATGACGAGAATTGGAAGCAAAAATTCGAAGAATGCTCTCATATCACACATGATAACTCTCGTTCTGTTTTTATAATTAAAAATACTTTCGAAATAGTTTGAAAAAAATTGGACAGACTTGATTGGAATAATTGTGGGTTTCATGTCAGATTAATTGGGCATTTTTTAAACTTCATTTTTCACACGAAATAGTTTGAAAAAAATTGGACAGACTTGATTGGAATAATTGTGGGTTTCATGTCAGATTAATTGGGCATTTTTTAAACTTCATTTTTCACAAATTTTATCAGGAGTAAATATATATAATAATTATGTTATTTTCTTTTGTTATCTAGGTATAATTGGCTTGTGGCCGTTGGAACGTCATTCTATCGAATTCTAAGTCGAATTTTGTGGAGATTGTTTAAACTTAAATTTATACAAACGTTCTCGTTTCAATCGAAGACAATGCCAAGTCGAAAGACTCTTACGGGAGATATTTTAAATCGTCACACTTGAGCAAATTGCGCATTGCCGCACATTTGTTTGTGTAATCGATGGCCCGGCATTCGGAAAACGATTAAAACCGATTCAGAGTTCTCAATCGGTTGAAATGAGACTCCTCGAAGAGGTTGCAGTTGCAATTGTCAGTTAAATACGACAAAATTTGAAAATTTTTACTGATAAAAAAATACCATGTC